>BGNK01001182.1:120842-220994 GCA_003297005.1 Symbiodinium sp. clade A Y106 | reverse complement strand
TCGCTGCGCTGATCTCGGTGGCCGTCGCCAGAGGCTCGGCGGGCTCGCTTCGGCCCGCTGGCTGGCCGCCAGCTAAACAGGGCCTCGCTCGAGTTTTAAGGTTTAGGGGTTTAGGGTTTAGGGTTTTAGGGTTTAGGGTTTTAAGGTTTAGGGTTTAGGGTTTAGGGTTTTAGGGTTTAGGGTCTTAAGGTTTAGGGTTTTAGGGTTTAGGGTTTAGGGTTTTAGGGTTTTAGGGTTTTAAGGTTTTAAGTTTTAGGGTTTTAGGGTTTAGGGTCTTAAGGTTTAGGGTTTTAGGGTTTAGGGTTTTAAGGCTTAGGGTTTTAAGGTTTAAGGTTTAGGGTTTTAGGGTTTAGGGTTTTAGGGTTTAGGGTTTTAGGGTTTAGGGTCTTAAGGTTTAGGGTTTAGGGTTTTAGGATTTCGGGTTTAGGGTTTTAAGGTTTAGGGTTTAGGGTTTTAGGATTTAGGGTTTAGGGTTTTAAGGTTTTAAGGTTTAGGGTTTTAGGGTTTAAAGTTTAGGGTTTAAGAAACGACTCGCAGGGAGCATTTGGGAGTGTTTAGGGTTTCCATAGGGGTACTATGAGGGCTTAGGGTTTAGGGTATCGCAGCACAGCCAGAGAAAGCAACTGAGATGCACCGCCCACACAACGCACGGACGACAAACCCCAAACCACGAAGACTTGAAGACATCCCATCGCGGACTTAAGGACTCTGCCGCAGGTTCTTCAGGGTGTCGGGTAAAGCCTCAAGAACCAAAGTGTCCTAATCACCTACAAGGGTTCCTTCAATACAAGGGTTCTAATAGTAGGTTCTGGAAGGGCTCTACTGGTATAACTGGGTTCCCAAATTTCAATGGGTCCAAAGTACCCAACTATAGAAACCCTCAACACTAAACCCCTAAACCACTATAGAAGAGAGTAAAGTTTCTGTAGTAGGAATTGCTATTACGATTTGGGTAAGTTTGGTTAGCCATCCCCCAGAAAGGTACGCCGAACCCGTTCCAAAACCCCAAACCATAAAACTCTAATTTTTTACGCATCCCGGCGAAAAATCCTGCAACAACACATTGCGACACCATAGAACAGAATACAAACGAATGCATCATAAGACACAGAACATGCAACCGCGAGCAAGCTTTTAACAAGCACCCACAGGAACCCCAAACCCTACACCCGAAACCATACACCTCCAAACCCAAACCCAAAGCAACAAGAGGGAAGCGCGGGTCTTCGATCTTCGCCACTTCGACCAAGTGGCCTCCTTCAAGCATCCGCAGCTCTGCAAGCATATTGTTGAAGCCTTACTGTAGTAATTTGTATAGGAAGGGTTTTTTGTCCGACCTCCAAGTATTAATTAGACTGGTGCTCCAGGGGGGTATAAGATGTTATCAGGGTTCTATCAGCAGGGGTTTAAAACAGTGCGGGTGAGTTTATCATCGCTCCGGATCTTGTGCATGAGGCAATGCTTGCTGGCAGCACTTATGACCAGGTGTACAGATTGATGTACGTAGGGGCTTAGGTTTTAGGGCTCAGACATGACATAGTAGAGGGTTGAGTAAAGGGTGGTTAACGTGGTTAAGTTTTCGGCTCGGCTCGAAGTTTCATGAACAGGGTAGAGTAGCTAGGTCAAGAGACAACGCAGCGGTCGAAGGCAGTCAAAAGTATGCTTCACTCTGACACACGAGTACGGCATGGAAGGTACCCGGCACCACCCACACCCCGGGTCAAAACATGCGGTATCACGCTAGCCAAGTCTGCCTGGCCAACATACCCAGAAGATGGCCCCCGAACAAAACGGCTCACGTAAGATATGCGGAAGTTTGTAGTGGAAATGTAAGCCGAGCTCCTACCTTGCCGAAAAGCCCAAGTATCAAAGTATCTGGAACGCTGAG
The DNA here is from genome assembly GCA_003297005.1 of Symbiodinium sp. clade A Y106. Lineage (NCBI taxonomy): Eukaryota > Dinophyceae > Suessiales > Symbiodiniaceae > Symbiodinium > Symbiodinium sp. clade A. The sequence continues at coordinate 219,106 of BGNK01001182.1, read as the reverse complement.
CACGGCTGTGCTTCATGTCCCATAGAGCCCCAGGAACTTTGTACGAAGCATTAGCTTCACGAGCTGCTGCAGATGCATCTGTGCCATGATTGCAGCAAGAGGGCCCCTTCTAAAAACAGCAGGGCACTTAAATAGGTAAGCAGGCTAGATGTAGGCTTGTAACATCTCGTAACTAAAGTAACACCAACCAGGGTAGCTGAGTAAGCAGCTGAGTAAGCAGCCCACGAAAGGCGCTGAACAAGCAGCCTGAATAAGCAATCCGCCCCTAGAATCCCCGCAGCCCTCACGTCCACCAGCCCGTCAGGAGGAGTGGGCACGCGCAACAATGCGCGCAGAGCTGGCTGAGCAGGGGGCCAGAGAGATTTCAGACAGCCTGTCAGGAGCAGTGGGGCAGGGCTGAAATGCGGGCGTCGCAGAATGCCGCGAGGGCCAAGGAGGCGGAGAAGGTGGCGAAGCAGAACGCCGTCGCCCTCAACAATGGGAAGGTCTCGGAGCTCCGCGATACTATGACGACTCCTCAAAATCAGTATACATATATTATAGTACTATAGTATACCCCAAAACCTTACTCAAATTAAGGCCCCTGTAGTATAAAGTCCTCTCTGAGAGTCCCCTGTTCTTTTACGTATACCATCCTCAGGCCCTTCAAAACCCCAAACCCGAAGCCCAAATCCTCACACATCCTGGCCCCTAATCCTAAGCCCCAAGCCGTTAATAACCACTACCTTAGGATGTATCTAAGGACCACTACCTTAGGATGTATCTAAGGAAATCATAATAAGGGATCCTTAAATGTAGCTTATTCAGGGTTAAGGTAAGGCCTAAACCCCTAAACCCTAAGCCTAGATCCAAGGGAGCTCAAGCCTTCTGTAACTCCCATAGCTGGGAGTAAAATCTCGGGCCCTGTCGCGAGGGCTTCTAAGCTTTAGGGTTTGGGGCTCCAGCGTTAAGAGTTGAGGGTTTGGGCTTTAAGGTTTGGGGTTGAGGGTTGAGGGTAGCCTTAAGGGTCCGCAATACCTACCATAGTGGAAAGTAGGGTTTCTACATGTTGCTACAATAGGAACTGATATTGTGGCATTATGAGTTGGGTAAGTATCCCCGGGAGTTTCCGAAAATAGGGGGCCCTAATATAGTACCCTAAATAGTAGGATCCTTATTATAAGGACCCCAAAATAAGGTACCCCCGAATTTTCGGAAACTCTAAACCCTAAACCCTTTATAGATCCCTTTAAAGGAACCCTTATAGTACCCTTATAGTATCCCTTTAAGGGAACCCTAAGGTACCCCTAAGGTACTTAAGATCGGTTGGGTAGGGCTTCGGTTCGGGCCAGTGGGGGTGGGTTGAGGACTGGGCTTCAGGTTTTGGGGCTTTAGTTGGGTGGCTGTCAAAAATATGGTTCCTTTTTTGGAGGGTTTAGGGTTTAGGGTCCGTTTTGGAGGGTTTACGGTTTAGGGTTTAGGGTTCCTTTTTGGAGGGTTTAGGGTTTAGGGGTTTAGGGTTTAGGGTTTAGGGGTTTAGGGTTTAGGGTTGGTACCCTAAATATTAGGTGCCGTACTATATTAGGGACCCAAAAGGGGACCATAATTTGACAACCACTCAGTTCAGAGCCGAAAAAGCATGCACACATAAACTTTCGGGTAGGATATCCCTAAGCCACTGCTTTGTTGAACACCTGTGTATGGGATATAAAGACCTTGTGGTTTTGGTTTAGGGGCTTTTTCGGGTCGCTATTTGGGGCGTTAGGATCTAAAACCTAGACCCTCAAACGGTCTTAGGGTGTAGGCTTGAGGAATCTTGAATTTTAGGGTTTATTAGGGTTCCAGCACGGCCCCGGTTCTGTTTAGAAGAGAGCCTTCCTTCCTGCAATGTAGAACCTTAAACCCTAAACCCTAAACCCCTAAACCCTAATCCCTGAATGGGCCTTAGGTGGCAACTGACCCCAATGCCATACTCAGACAACCGAACCACAGAGTCCCATGCTCTGTAGAAGATTAGGTACCTCAAAAAAAGGGGTAGGGTATGAGCCTCTAGCGTGTAAATATGGGCAGAGTCGTTTTGAGGGTCCGCTACTTTCCGAAACTGCCAAGCTTCTTCGAAATCCAAGCGTGACTTCTGCCATGATCTACGGGTAGTAGTAGTAGTAGTCGTAGTAGTAGTAGTAGTGCATCCAATTTGCTTGAAAGGCGTGTTTCTGGGCGCGATGGCACCCTGAAGCCTATACCCTCGACTCTAGCCCCGACTTAGTTGCTGAGTGGATACACTTTACACTCTTTGGGATAATATTACCCACTATGGAACTGAAAGTGTACACTTTTTGGGGACTTATGAACTCAGCAACTAAGTCGAAAAATGCCTCCACCCTTGACCCTGGACCTTGAACTCTAGATCCGCCGTCCTCAACTCTAGATCCACCTAGAGTCTCCATTGTAGTTCTTTTTTTAGGGTTTAGGGATTAGGGTTTGGGAGTTTCGGGTTTAGGGGATTAGGGTTTAGGTTTGAGGGTTTTGGTTTAAGGTATACCTAGAGTCTCCATTGTAGTTTTTTTTGGTCAACCAGCTTTATGGTTAGGATCCTATAATAGAGATTTTGGTTAACCAAAAAAGGAACTACAATGGAGACTATAGGCAGACTCTCAACTCTCGCCCCTAGAACCCCTCGACTCTTAGTCGCTAAACCCGCAACTCATGACCCGAAACCGTCTAAATCTCAAACCTAGGCCCTATAAAACTCTACCTTAACCCTGAATAACCTACCTTTTTGGGGTTCCTTATTTTGATTTCCTTATATAAGTCCTAAAAAAGGTAGGTTATTCCGGGTTAAGGTAGACCCTAAGCCCTGAACTCTAGACCAGGCACCTCGTGTGAGGACGGCTGCATCCGAGTCTTCAACATAGCGCTCCGCAAGGCCATTCTGCGGTGTCTCTCCCAAAGGATCCATGTACCCAAACAGTATATACTTAAGCCTTAATGTAGTCTCTATATTGGTACTTTGGGGCCAAAGTATATACTATTTGGGTACATGGATCCTTTGGGTCTATGGGAGGTTCTCTAAATTACGGCCCCTTTTAGGGCTCTTTAAAAGGGACATCAAAGGGTTTCTATAAGACTTTCTATAAGCGTAATACCGGGGTACTATGAGTATAGTTCTCTAGATTAGGGTCCCTTGATCCTACTGTGGAGATCTACCCATAATGGGGTTGCCTTCCTCTTCCTCATCGAATCGATAGCAAAGCTCTTAAGGTGCAGGGATTAGGGTTCAGGATGTAGGGTTTTAGGGACTATGCATTAAGGTTTCGGGTTTAGGCCCACCACCCTTCATTTAAGCAATAATCACTGACGTATATGTCGCACATTGTTAATGTGGCTTAAGGAAGACTCCTTGAATAGGGCGGTAAAGACCTAGGGTCCCCAAACATTAGCGTGTTACAGCTAAACCCATACTTGGGTTTAGGGTGTAGGGTTTAGGGTTCCGGCGGCTAAACCCGTACTTTGCAAGGAGGTCTGCAATTTTGTCTGGAACCTTGGTACGACTCCAAGCGTAGGGTGTAGGATTCAGGGTTTGGGCGTCAGCGTGCGCGCACAGAGTTCAGGGCTCAGGATTGAGAGTTGCACAACACCGCTCGATTCAACTTCATGGAACCACAAGTGTTTTTCCTGTTCTGGCTACTCCATGGGGTACAGGGCACACTGCATTAAATCATCTGAACAAATGCACACCTCTTTCCACCATGAGCCCCCAAAGTGCCATATTTTCAAGCGAAATCCTCAAACGACAACTTCTACTGAGATGTTCCCCTGTTCGATCCGTGTTTGAGTCGTCGTCCTACGACGACGTTACAGCACGTTACAGCTTTAGCATTTATTCATGCAGTTCAGGGCCTATAAACACTGCAAGCCCTATGCCCTCTAAGCCCTAAACCGTCACTCGGCAGGCTGTTTTTTGAGTTCCAGCGAACGGTTGTGGGTTCAGGGTTCGAGCATGTTCGGATTCAAACCCACGATTGTCTCTCTACTCCATGTTCCAACAACGACCATGGACAAGCTAACTAAGAACATGCAGAAAGGCATCATATCCGATGCTCTTGATCGCCCAGCCGTGCACAGACGCTCCAATGCTTCTCCACGGGGGAGCCGTTGACGTGGGCCACGCTGAGTCCTTGCGGGCTGGAGGCGATCGCTGGGGTTCCCGTAAAAGTTCTTGACCCTAAGGGTCCAAAGGACCCAATAATTAGGTACTCGGGTTGAGGACAGTAGTTATGTAGGTTACTATTTTGGAGAGTATATGATAACTAGGTACTTGGACCCTTAGGGTGAAGTGAAGAGAAAAATCTTGAGCATTTAGCATCAACGCAGCGTCGGGTGCTTTTGTTTTTATGAGTGAGCCTGAACTGCGAGCCAAACGGTTCAGGGTTTGGGGTAAATTGATGGTCCTCAAATCCCGCATCCTCATTCCTGACCTTGGTTAGTGTAGTGTGCTTTAGCAAAGCCTTATCATGTTAGAGCGACGGGGGCACAAGAAGGATACGGTTTATGCATCATGGTTGGTTTACGATCGTGAAAGAGAGGCTTGTGTTTAATTGAATCTTAATGAGAGAGACGCAGGGATTTAAACTTCATGCAAGCAGACAGGGCAGTTGCAGCCTCAGATATTTCCTCGTGATTTAGTCTTATACCAACCCCGAACCTGACTGAAACTCTAGAACCACGAGATCCTGTCCGCTATTTCACAGATCGCATCCACCAGCAGCGAGGGCCAATTGCAGCACCTCGGCTGCAAGAATTCTCGGCTTCGCTGTCGGGTTAGTATGCCGAGGGATCGTATTTTACTGTGGCCACGGTAAGAAGGCCATTCTTGCTTACTGCAGGACCCTAAACCCTAAACCCTAAACTGGTCATATCACTGAGGCTTGCGTGTTAGGCTTCGGGGTTGTCGGGTTCTCGGGTTGGGGATTTGGGTTCAGACTTTTGTTTCAAGCGATGCTTGATTATTCCACGCAAACCCCTCTTCCTCCAGGCCGTAGTACCAGGATCTCGAGCATAGAGAGAGAGAGAGAGGGAGAGCGTGACAGACAGAGACAGAGAGGGAGAGCGACAGAGAGGGAGAGAGAGAGAGAGGGAGAGACATGTGCGGTCGTGAACTAGGTGCTGGTCCGCTCAGTGTTCTTTAAATCTCTATTGATGTGAAAATGAGGTGAAGCCACATCATATTAAGCCCTAACTTGATGTAGCAAAGGCGCACGCTTGTTTATCCCCAAGGAGCACCAAGTCAAGTGGGCGTAAGGGTTCAGAAACCTTGTGCCTCAAAAGCTTATGAGCATTTTTATCTTGCAACTCGTCAGCTACACTGGAAGGATCAAACTTAGTAAGTAGACTATAGTTGGGTCTGCAAGTGCTTCCCCTTTAACCACCTCCAGGCCCGAAAGACCTCATTCCCAGAACCCTTAACCCTCGGTTTCCTAAACCCTACAGCCGTAAACCCTCACCACTAAACCCTTATGCCCCAAAGCCCAAACTTGGAATATCATGGGACTTGGAAACTATCGTTATAAATACGGCAGCTACAGTTGTAACTACTTATACCTCCAACTACGGTACTTGTAACCCTACTTACTCCGTCCCAAGATCCAACAAGTACAGCCTAGAGCCAGGATTTGGGGCATTCCTGGTCGCATGAGTCGCCAGTTGCAGGTCCTGGAGGGCTTTTTGTAGGGCCAGGTTAGGGTTTAGGGTTAGGTTAGGGATGTGAGGGTGTTCAAGCTTCTTTTCTTGGGTTCTATAGGGTTTCACACAGTTTTCTAAGCGGGTTACAACGTTGTTGGAATGGGTCTTATGCATGGAGAAAAATAGCAGTTGTGGAGTTCAGGTTTCTGTCTCGAGGGTTTAGGAGTTTAGGGTTTGTGAGAGTTGCCCCTCTCCCATGCGAGTTTGCTTCCTTACAGAGGTTAGCCCTAGACTCCATATCCTGAATGCAGGCCACGTTCAATGTTCTTGCCTTGTCTCCGCCGGCACACCTACCCTTAATTCTTTGGTGGTTGAGTAGCTTGAGGCTTCAGGGCGTAAGGTTTGGGGTTCGGGGTGTTGAGAGGTCGCCGCTTTGTAGTGGAAGCCTGCATCCAGGTGCCTAGGAGAGTGGGCATGAAGTACGTTCATCCCATCTTTGTTTGACTCGCTAGTGAGACCACGGTTGAACTGGGAATAGCAATGCCTGAGGGTCCATGTCCCCAAATAGTATATACTTTGTGCCCAATATACCTATATAGGGAGTATTTTCAGGTCGAGGTATATACTACTTGGGTACACGGGCGGACCCTTAAACCCTAAACCTTAAACCCTTATGGTACCCTCATAGAACCCTCATGGTACCCTTAAGGGAGCCTTTTTTGGGTACATGGACCCTTAGGGAATAGCCAGGGCCAGCTGCGAGCTGCTGTGACATTCGTGAGTGAGACACCCCGGACGAGTGACAGTTTCAGGTACTGAGGTTTAGGGTTCAGGGTTAGGGTTTCGGGTAAATTAGGGTGCTGCCCCTAAACCCTGAACCTTAACCCTAAACCTTAAACCCTTAACCCCTTAACCCTGAACCGAAACGGGATGCGCCGCGCACTACACTTTCCAGTCATTCCTGCTCGCGTGCACTCACTTGAACTGTATAAGCCTTTGGAGACTCTAGACAGCTCTGTTTTGAAGCCTTTGATGTTATGAAAACTAGTAAAACCTTATACAGTACAGCAGCCGATACGTAAAACATAATGCCAACATCAGGGTTTTCCTTGCACCGCCCCCGTGATACAGAATAGATTCCCAGTAAATCAATAGGGCTTTTGGCCTTGGCTTTTCCTGAAAAGGGCCACGCGCTGTCGAATCCTTGAACCCGTACTTAAGCAATATGCCGCCTGAAACCATAACGAAATCCTTAATGTGATTTGCGACCTGGGAGGCCCTTGCAGGGGCACAGTCTAGATCGTGATTTGGGGAGAAGTTGCGGCCGCGGAAAAGGCGGCGCTCAAAACGGAGCTGGAGGAACTGCTTTTCACGCGGAAAGTTGAACGACCAGGCGAACGAAGCGGCTGCCATTTTTTTAGACCCGAGCCGAGGCCTTGGTCCCGGCGGAGAGGCTCCGGCTACGGCCATACTATAGGGCCTAAATGATTACCAATATTATTCCTAGGGTTCCTTATTTATAATCATAGTATAATATGCCCCAGAACCCTATTCTAATTATTAAGGCCCCTACAGTCCTGACCGGGAAGTTTGTACTAATAGTACGAACTTCCGGGTCAGTGACGGGTGTCATCTTGCAGCGATGGCCGAGCTGGTCCACCTGAAGATGGCCAAGTACAGCCAGGTCATTGACAAGCCACGCGATTGGCACATCTTGCTAAACCTAACACCTAATACCCCTAAACCCCTAAACCCTACAACCACCACAAGCTCCATACCCCCGAACTCTGCGGGAGGAGCACCAACGCTTCTTGAACGGTTCCTTGGAAGTGGCGACCTCGTGCAGTTTCCGGCTGCTTCAATTGTTTCGGGTTTAGGGTCATTGGACAGAACTTAAACCCTACAAAACCTCAACCCCACAGGACCCCGCAGCAAGGTTATACCGCGCTCTACAGGTCCGCTTAGAACTAGGGTACTATAGGGTTTCTTTCCCAGCTTTTTGATTGTTTTCCCGTGGTGTTTACCTGGTGACTCAAACGGGCTCCGCTAAGAAGCAATGAGGATAATGTAGGAACCTGATTAAGAAACCCTGGGCTATAACCCCCATAATAGTAGGATTCAAAAAAGGAACCCTAACAAAGGCCCAAGGTTTCTCAGGTTCCTACACACTCTGTATAGCCCCACATAGCTCTCGGGATGCTACGTCCCCTGACTTTCAACGTAGTTCTTGCTGTCCAGCCTCCTGAACACCACCCTAAACCCTTAACCCTAAACCCTAAGCCCCATTCCCTCAAGTAGGCCCTAAAGCCCCAAGTCTAAACTCTAAACAAACTCGATAGGCTTCACCCATAGTCTCCACTGTAGTTCTTGATTGGTACACCAGTTTTCTGGTTAGGATCCTAAAATATGAAATTGGCAACTACAATGGAGCCTAGAGGCAAACCCTAAACTCCAAGCCCTAGAACCCAAACCATGCCATAGTGAAGCGGTGTCGAATGGATCCTACGGGGATACAGAAACTTGTAATTGGGTCTTGTGGGCTCTATGATGACTGCACAAGGTTCGGATATATATTTGGGCTCAAGGTGTTCCGCTTTATGGAGCTTTCGGCTCTATCGTTGTTTTATGGGGTTGAGGGTCTAGGTGTTAGGGCCAATTTCGTTGATGCTGTTCGAAGTGCGATCCCTCGACCAAGGACTCCCCATCAGCTCTTCATAACTTTAAGGACTACATGACCCCATGTTAAGCTGTAATCCGGTGTTCCGTGGTTAAAGTTTTAAAGGCTTCCCGTGTGTCTGGGTCTTTCGCAGCCAAGGGAAAGCTTTAACTGAAGAGCCTTTGATTCAGTAGTCTTGGTCGAGCATGAACTTCGTTGAACCTCCAGGGTTTTACAGAAGACAGTTCGCTAAGGTGCTGCAACCCTATGGGTCCATGTACCCAAACAGGCTCTAAAATTCCTGAGGGCAGCATGAAAAGATCGGAGTCCAACTTCGGGGTTTTCCCAGACCGCTGGGAGGACCTAGATTGGGACCCTATACTGCTAAAGACCACTGTACGGGAGCCCCTGCAAGGGATCTACTTTTCTCCAGGGGTCTGAGTTGCTGCGAACCTGAGAATCTAAGGAGACTTCTTTTCAAGATGCCTTCCAACAGATAAAAATGTGTTTTGAACTGTTGGGCTTGGCTAAAGATAAACCCCAAACCGCAAAGTCCCTAAACTCCCATAGAACTCATAGTGTCATAGAGCGCGTATCAAAGGCTTGCAAAGCCAATAATGCAACTCTTTTCACGCTATGTTCAGCCATAGCAGGGTCGGGAAAATCTAAATGTCTAGGCCCACAGGGTCGTACGTACGGTACCTATGTGGGGGCATACTTACCCGAACCATAAGTATATAATTCCTACCACAGAAGCCCTACATTCCACTGGAATTTGTTTGACTCCTTGTCTCAGTTGGCCTCTGCAGCCTTCGGCTTCCAGCAACCTCCCAACCTCAAGAGTCTTGGGGGTTAGGGTTTAGAGATTCGTTAGAGGTTCCATTGGGTTCTTCTTAGCGGTTGTCTTCAGGGTCTGGGGCAAGCTGACAGGAGTGCGCACAGTAATACTAGCAATGTGTAGCGATAGAGATCGGCCTATCTTTCCTGTATTACGAGATCGGCAATGTCTACGAGTGCTGCTACTAGGACCAGTCAAGCCTTACGGGTGCAATCAGGATGGTCATGGCAAGCCTAGACCCTACACCCCAAACCTTTCAGCTCTACTCTATTCTGGACTATAAGCGGACCAGAATAGCACTTGGACAGCGGCACGTACCTGATGCCAGCCCTCCCTAAACCCTAAACCCTATTAAACCCTAAACCCTAAGCCCTGCCGGTGCCAGTCGGATGGCGAAGGGCAAAGGTGCGGCCTCGTGGTTTGTGCTTTCAAGGTTGACCTCGGAGTTTCCGAAAATAGGGGTACCTTATTTTGGGGTCGATTTAATAAGGTCCCTTTTATTTAGGGTTCTATATTGGAGTCCCCTATTTTCGGAAACTCCCACCTGGACCCTCAGGCAAGGTTCAGAAGCCTAGCGATGACTCCTGCGGCTTGCACGCTTGAGGTCAGGGTTGCTTAGTAGTCCAGGCTTTTGCTAAGGGTGTGTCGGTCTATTCTTCAAGCTTGTTGGCTTTCGCATTTGGGCCGGCGGTCTGGGATTTGGGATTTAGGGCTTCAGTGAGCGGATTCACTGAAATACTTCGTTACTGTTCAAGCTGGCCTCTGCAGACAAGTTCATATGAGAGGCTGTCATTGATGCTCTTGCGCAGCTATGACAACACGAAGTGCCAGATAGGGAGTTTGCCCGCCCAGAAGTCCTAAAGCCAATACCGTAAGCCGTCCGTTGCGGGAGGTCGTTCTGCTGCCCCGGCGCCTCTGACAAATGGCTGCGCAGGCCGACCTGAAACATGCCTAAAGCCCTAAGGGTCCAAGTACCTCATAGTCATATACTGTCCCAAATAGTAAGCTACATAACCACTATCCGTAACATAATTACCTAATTCTTGGATCCTTTGGACCCTTAGGGAAGTGTCCAAGTAGGTAGGGCTTTACCACTATGGGCTATTAGACCCTAAAGATCCCTATTAGGACCCTATTAAGGGTAGATTAAGGTACCCTTAAGGTCTAATAGCCCATAAACCCTAAACCCTAAACTCTAAACCCTAAACCCTAAACAGGTGCGGAAAGCACGTCAGAGTGTGGTTTTTGGGGACCCGGAAGCAGAATTGAGACCTGCAGCCTGCAGCATCCTCGGCCCAAACGGCCGAAGCTTGCAGCCTAAGGTTGTAAACCCTGAGGTTTAGGGCTTAGGGATTAGGGTTTAGGGTTTAGGGTCTAGGGTTTAGGGTTTAGGGATTAGGGTTTAGGGTTTTGAACCCCTAAACCTTAGTTGAGAAATCCTGAAGCAAGATAGACCTCATGTCTTTCACCGTTAACCCGACCCCCGAGATCCCGGCACTGCAGCCCGCAGGCCCTAAGCCCGGAAGCCTTTTCCCTTTTGTACGTGGTTCAGCGTTCAGGTATATACATGTACATATACATGTACATGTATATGTACATGTATATGTACATGTGCATGTACATATACATACACCTAATACATACACATGTACACATGTATACGCATGTATACACATATACATATATGGGTGCATACATGTTTACATGTATACATATATATATATATTATTTATTTGCTTGTTTATTTATACATCACTATACACGTACACATGTGTAAACATATATACATATATAGTTACTTATATACATATATGCATATATACATTTGCAAATAGATACACACATAGACACAACTAGATATACACATATATGCATATACATATATAGTGTAGGATCTACTTGCTGGTTTCTGTGTTTCTTCTGAATTATAACTCACCCAAGAAGAATATGCTTTTCCCCACCAGGTTTCTAACAGCCCAGGATAGAACCCTATCAAAAACCTGCAGGAATTATATTGATGTGCCGAAGATATGTCCCCCAAATCCCCAAGCAGCCCGAAACAACGCAACGAACCTAAACCTTCAGCTCCAGCCCCAAAACTCCAACCCTAAACCCTGAATCTGGAAGCCCAAGGAAGTCCGAAACAAACGCATCTTTAAAAGGACAAGTATCCTAAACCCTAAATCCTAAACCCCTAAAAACCCTTAAAGCATAAATCCAAAGCCCTCGAGGCGAAAATGATCCACGATCCTCAGCCGTCGGAGCGCCCCTTGGCTTCCAGGTTCTGGACTTTCTAAAAGGCTCCTTTTTAAAGGGCTCCCTTCAAAACCCCCCTTTTAAGGGGCTCCGGTCTAAAGGGTTCCTTTTCAGGGGCTCCCTAAACCCTCCTCCCTAAGACCGTACACCCTAGGACCCTAAACCCTCCCACCCCCTTCCACCCTAGACCCTAAACCCTACACCAATGCCCTAAACCCTAAGCCCTATAGAAACCCTACACCTACATCCTAACAAATCCTGTTAGGCCCACACCGTTAAAGTTAATTCAAGATACCAAAATAGGGCTCTGTAAGGGTTCCTTTAAGCGATCTATAAGGGTTCCTTCAAGGGATCTATAAGGGTTCCGTTAAGGGATCCATACAGGTTCCTTTAAGGGATCTATAAGGGTTCCTTTAAAGGATCTATAAGGGCTCCTTTAAGGGATCTATAAGGGTTAGCTTAAGGGGTCTATAAGGGCTCCTGTAAGGGATCCATAATGGTTCCTTTTCGGGATCTGCACAGGTTCCTTTAAGGGATCTAATTATAAGGGTTCTTTTAAGATGCGGGATACTTACCCAAAACATAACTGATATTCCTACCTGCTAAGCGTTGGTCCTGTAATTAATATGACATTACAGAATTCCTTGTAATTCCGAACTATCCCAGTAATTAGTAGGGTGCCCAATAATTGGCATTCGAAGGCATTCAGGAGCGTTCTGAGGCGACGGGGTAGCTATTTGGTTCGAATCATGATAATGTATGCATGCATATATTACTTGTATGCATTTTATGTGTGTATGTATATGTGTATGTGTGCATATATATGTACATATACTAGAGAAACTCTCTCTCTATCTATAAACCCTAAACCCTAACCCCTTAACCCTAAAATATAACTATATATATATAGCGTGTGTGTGTATATATATATATATATATACATGCATATATATATATATATATGTAAGATATATATGTATTCTACATACAGATACATGTACATAGACTTGCTGAATTGGGGGCTTTTAGCTATATAGCACAACAAACCTGTGCATTTGAGAAACATGTATAGACTATACACAACTCTTCTAGATATGCACATACAAATAACCCGGCCAGTGTTATATGAGTCATCCNGGGGGCTTTTAGCTATATAGCACAACAAACCTGTGCATTTGAGAAACATGTATAGACTATACACAACTCTTCTAGATATGCACATACAAATAACCCGGCCAGTGTTATATGAGTCATCCCTGCCGGCTGGACACCGGGACGACGATGTGGCCAGGCTGGCATGTTTCAAGTTGCGGTTGCGAAATTGAACTGTAAGTCGGTCCTTGCACTTGCAGTTGACAGCCGAGATTGGAGACACCGCTTGAGCGAATAAACTGCTTCTCTATCAGATCAAGCTGGGGTAGATCTTGAAAACATTTTGTTTTCATTTTCTCGGCCATGGCGGATGGTCATGAGAGCTCCAAGGACCCTGGCGCCGGTGGTCGGGACAAGGGGAAGGGCCCTGCAAATCGGAAGGGCAAAGAACGAGTGGGCCAATACTCTCTAGACGGATTGGCAACTGCGTGGGACAATATCCCGTCGATTAGGAAACGCATGCGAGAAGATCACCGTTTCCTCGTGCACTATGACAATAAGTTGAAGCGGGAAGTGTACAAGACTTCTGTCGAAAAAACAACTGCCAATGTGCGAGCAAACAGATTGGCTTTGTCACCTTTGCTAAGCCTCATGCGTCACAACAACATGCTGCTCCCCAACATCGATCGATTGATCGAGCAGGTTTCTTCGCTCTACAGCACCTCCATGGTGACCATTTCGGGAGACACTGCTTACAATGAAGCCTGGAGCCTTCGTGAGTTGCTTACATTGCTCAAGGGTGAAGGTGCACGTTGTTGTCGTCCTGAGAAACCCAGGAAAATCAAGGACCGTAGCTCCAAATGTGTCCCACAATGCTATGCAACCCGGTAAATACACTGTAAATGATACATCCGCACTTTTTCCAACCGACAGGATCCGGTGATTCGCTCAATGCTGACCGACCTCGGCTTCCAGTTGCCCCAGTTGCCGGGTGAGGACACAGCCCATGTTATCGCATGGAGGTCACTTAAAGACATGTGGCTGTTGGGGCTGTTCGAAGGCCCATGAGGGTCACCGGCGCAAGATTGAATTGTGTAGTATTGGGTTTTTGATACAGGCTTAGGGCGCAGGTTTCGGGTGAACCCCTTACGTGCAGGACACGCCGCCGGGAGCTGGCATTGGCGATGTGCCGATGGGGGAGGCAACACCGCGCAGGGAATCGGTTTCTGTGGACGTGATTGAAGACGATTTTAGCTGCAGCCCAATGTGTTCAAAGTTCATTATATCCCTCCGCCTCAACCGTGCATAACCCTGGGACCCAAACTAAATCCCAGCTTCCCCAAAGGATCCTTCTGCAAAGCCCGCCGCTTTGATGAACGCCGATGAGGCACACCAGGGTCTCTTGAATGTTATATGTGGTCGGGATATTTTCAGGTATTTTAGTTGTCAGGTTTCCCAACCCTGCAAAAGGTAACCTCCCTTGAATGCATCTCACACCGCACTATATCTTTCAGAAATGTAGATAAAAGATGTTTTCACAGTCTTAACTGCACCATGCAATCCCTGCAAAAATCTTCCAACCCAATATATGACCCCACTAAATGACGAATCGTAAACCCTCTGATGCTTCTTGCAGGTGCCACCACTGATGGATGCCGCCACCGGCTCCGGTGACGGAGCTATGCAGGCCGGCCTGGTAGGGTGTCGGGCTTCTCGGGCAGTGTAACGCTAATAGGCATACCTTCGATGCAGTTCGATGCAGTGCAAGTCGGTTCAAATATACCTTTAAGGTCGTATCTTCTGACGAAGAGATGCAACAGAACTCCACGGCTGAGCTAGCTGACCGCCTCTCTGGGCTAATGCTGCGTTTGCACAAGTATTGCGGCTGCACATTAACATATCATGCTCTCCCCTTTACCGATGTGTGTGTGTGTGCCTTTCCTGCAACCTTATAAGGACTGGGCTTGCTGCCCCACCTGTGGCCACACCTGTGCGGGCTCCTACAGCCCTGCCGGCTCCCGCAGCCCCTGCTGGACACGTGCGACAAACTGAACATGGTAAATGTATTGTCGTTTTCACAAGCTAGCAGATATAATATAGATGGCATGCATTGCATGGGTATATATGTGTTTATGACTTCCGGCAGGACTGGGCTATGCCATGGACACTGACGACACCCTCGTTCCCCGGAACACCTTCGAAGGTAGTCAGGTTCCCGAGCCAGAACCCACTGCAGAAGTACCAGACCATCCAATGGAAACTACGGATGTGCTCATGGAGGCCGCAACGGAGGAGGCTCCAACAAGTGCAAAGGAGGCTTGCCCCGGCGGCAGTGTTACCTAGCTGGATATGTTTCTGCTGTAGCCACATGTACATGCATGCATACCATGCAATCCTTGACTATATAAGGACGGGCATGCTGACGAGTACCCAGAGGTCACAAATGATGGTGAAACCTTTTCACGCAGGCAGCAGCTCGGTCAGAAGAAACGCAAGAAAGAGGAGAACAAGGCATTGCTTGGAAAGGGGGCGGGATCCGGTGATAAGGATGACGATGAAGGTGCTGCAAGCAAGGCGGCTAAGAAGGGCAAGGGCGGCAAGGGCAGAGGACGGGGCAGGGGGCGGGTGATGAAAAGGCCAGCAGCTAAGCCGGCCAAGCCTGAGCCGGTAGGGGAGGAAGCAGAGGAGGAAGAGCATGAGAGTGATGAGGAGATCCCGGCAGAAGGTGCAGCGAGCGCCTCGAGCAATCAGCCACCGGAGCAGCCGCCGCAGCTGCGCAGAGCCACGCCTCTGGTAGATCCTGCGCAGGGCAAAGGGAAAGGTAGGGGTGGTCGGGGCGGCAAGGGTAAGGGTAAGAAAGGTGATGCCGAGGCAGCCGGCCCTCCCCAGGCACCCCCCTTTGGCCTAGACGCTGCATGGGAGCAGTCCGTGAAATGTGCTGTGCGCCAGTGCTTGGAGGAGTGCCAGGCAGCTGGTGAGCTGCACAAGACATGCAAGCACACACATCGTGATGTGACTGCCTTCGATTCGAACTCGCAGTTCTCCGTGTATTGGTCCCGCCATGCTGTCGGTGTGAAGACACGCGAAAACCCAACCCAGAAGTGGGCCCAAGTGGCATACTTCGCGAGACCCAGCCCTTGCATTTTGACAAACGTCGTGATTGCAGAGCAGTGGGTCTGAATCTCAGAAACCAGGCTATTTGACCAACCCTTGCATGGTTACGTAGAATCGGATATGTACTCGCGAGGTCAAGCACCTGCGAGCGGATCCAGGACGCACGTTCGATTCCGCTGAGATGCTTGAGCTGAAGCATGTTTTGGTGCAGCTGCACCGGGATGCTGTAGATGCTTTCGAAACGACGATCGGCACGGCCACCGGCTGAATGCTGATGACATGTTCTGATGCACCCGTGCAACTCCGTAGGGATTCATGCATCCTCGGCCTGCTCTGGATTCAGTGCACCGCACAAGAATAGGTATACAAATTCGGCTTCTGTCTGTAAGTGCTATGCCGCAGTGTGTAGAATATACAGCTATAACACATGTCTTCGTGGGGTCTTGGTGCACTGTGCACACGGAGCGGGATGATTTTGGAAAGCAAACTAGCCTGGGGCCTGGGGTGTGGTTCTACTGGAAATCAGCGTCCGGAAACATTGCTGCAGGGCCCCTCTCTGTTGTGTGCGTACGTGTGCATGATCTGAAACTGTGATTCTCAAACTTCCTGTTGAAGTGCATGAGTACACTAGTCTGGGACGAAGTATATACATCTGATCTGGCCAGGTCCTGCCATGGGGAAGCGCTGCACCCGTCGACGTGCTCCTCCACGAGTGAGACAGGAAGGTCCACCCATCCGCGAAGCCTCAGATGTTTGTAAAGGTTGTTTGGCTCGACAATTGTAGTCAGGCTTGAGTTTCGGGACTTTGTAGTTATATATGTTGATTGTTTTATGGGGGCTTGGGGTTTACCTCGTAGAAGTTCGTCCGGGTATCAGGCCAGGGTCTACATAGTGCTTTTGGGGGCCGGGCTGCGGGCCTGCTCAGATGGATTTATCAAACTAAATGAAAATATTCTGTAGAGAGCAAGTTCCTCGAAGCTCGCTTGCCCCAAACTCTGAACCATTAAAGACTTCTGCGGCCAAATCCCCAGACCCTATAACACCCTATGCTCCAAACCCCGAACCTTAAAATAGATCTTGTCCGGGCGGTATAATGGCAGGATTAGACACCTGAAGCCCCATCCTGAAAACCCTTGTGTGATGGGCCCTAGAATTGCCCTAGAAGTGCAGTCGGAGTGATCTTTCAGGAGTCCTCCAAAGTTACTTGTATAGTTTCTGCACGGAGTCCCAAGGGTCGGTTGAAGGGTTCTTGACCAGGGTCCTTTTATGGGATATGAAAGGTTCTATATTGCATGGAACCCTAAACCCTAAACCCTATANTTACTTGTATAGTTTCTGCACGGAGTCCCAAGGGTCGGTTGAAGGGTTCTTGACCAGGGTCCTTTTATGGGATATGAAAGGTTCTATATTGCATGGAACCCTAAACCCTAAACCCTATATAAACCCTAAACCCTAAACCCTATAAACCCTTGTATATAAACCCTAAACCCTAAACCCTGAACACGACAGCGCCGAAAGAACCGTAGCAGTTTTCTGCTTTGGCTGTGGGGAACCTGTGCGAGCTCAGCTCAAGTCTTTCTACAGGTGTGTTGAATATAGCTGGATCAAAACGCCACAAATTTCCGTAGTCTTTCATGATGACTGTCATGGACACCTGTATATGACCATATATTCTGCCCTGTAATGCATCGAGATCGATCCAATCCAGTGCCCAAATATGCCTTGATGAAACCTATATAGAAACAAACCCTTAACCTGAACCCTCACCTGGCTGGCTATCTAGAAAGATGGCTTTCGATCTGGATGTGCTGNTTACTTGTATAGTTTCTGCACGGAGTCCCAAGGGTCGGTTGAAGGGTTCTTGACCAGGGTCCTTTTATGGGATATGAAAGGTTCTATATTGCATGGAACCCTAAACCCTAAACCCTATAAACCCTAAACCCTATAAACCCTTGTATATAAACCCTAAACCCTGAACACGACAGCGCCGAAAGAACCGTAGCAGTTTTCTGCTTTGGCTGTGGGGAACCTGTGCGAGCTCAGCTCAAGTCTTTCTACAGGTGTGTTGAATATAGCTGATCGATCCAATCCAGTGCCCAAATATGCCTTGATGAAACCTATATAGAAACAAACCCTTAACCTGAACCCTCACCTGGCTGGCTATCTAGAAAGATGGCTTTCGATCTGGATGTGCTGNGATCGATCCAATCCAGTGCCCAAATATGCCTTGATGAAACCTATATAGAAACAAACCCTTAACCTGAACCCTCACCTGGCTGGCTATCTAGAAAGATGGCTTTCGATCTGGATGTGCTGGTTGCACGGCTGCAGAAGCTTGGTGCTCCGAAGGTTACTCGTTCGCAAAACCAAAACAAGATTCCAAAGGTATTTGGGTTGCAAACTATACATTGACTTGCTATGCTATGCGGGTGTATAGTTATATACATACATACATATATAGATGTTATTATGGGGTTCTCATATCCATGAAAGAAGCACATGATATGTATGTAGCAATTATAAGCTTAAGAATCCTGTGCTGCCCTTGCCTGATTTAGCATGCGGAGTTCTCTCTTAATCCTGGTTTCCCGTGTTATGGCTTTCACGCATAAATTAGGGTCGGATACTATACGCAAAGGAGCCCCTGATTAGCAGGGCTTTCTTCTATAGAAACAAATTATATAGATTTAGCTTGCCTTGGTTCCCTTCAGCCATATGTTTTCGGTGATAGGGCCGAAATATTAATATTTCGGCCCTAACAGCAAAAACCCTAAAGCCCTAAACCCCCGAAGCCTTCAATCCAAAAACCCTAAAGCCCTAAGCCTTTGAGGCCTTAAACCCTTCAGCCATAAGTTTTTAAGGTTAGGGACGAAATATTAATATTCCGGCCCTAACCCCGAAAACCCTAAAGCCCTAAACCCCCATATAAAACCCTAATCTACAGTGACTCTACAGATCTACATAGGATCTATAAAGTTAGATATAGGGTCTACACGATACCGACTCAATCCACTTCCACCCATTGCCGGCCAAGGCATTCGTTGCCGTTGTGGTCCTCGTCGCCTCCTCGAACCTGGGCAATTTTGAGGAGGACACAGTGCAGGGGAGCGCTTCTCCAGTAGGAATGTACGTTCAGGCCTTGGAAGGGTCACAAGGCTTTTAGGGAGGTTAAAACCGAGCTCGGCAAGCTAACTTTAGGTCTACAGTTTCAATTTCAAGCTTGCAGGATCTCGCTTATATTGAATTCTTTGCCGGTGTTGGTAATGTCTACAAGGCCGTGCGTGAGCAGTACAGCGCCGTGGCAGTGGATATTACATACTTGAAAGATCCCCCGCCCAACAACCCTATGGATATGAACTCTCCTTCCGGCTTCGCGCCGCTCTGTGGCAACGAAGCACGTCTGTTCGCAATCCTTTTAAGTGCATGCTGCTTGCATGCGACATGTGTTAGAGTTGCCTTGGCCTGTTGTGTGCCGAGGCTTGCTGTTTGGTTGATCCTTCAGGGCAAACACAGTGGCTTCTTTGTGCTGTTGGCTGTGGTCTGTGGTTCTTGGACCACAACTAACACCGGCACTTCCAAGCGGAGTGTTGCGTTTCCTGAGGGGAATACATCCCTAGCTTACATCGTCGAGGCCAACCAGATGACATCCAGGCTTCTTTGATGAGTCTGTAGAATCTTGAATCCGAGCCCCCGCATATAACCTAGAACCCAATGTGCAGCCCATCAAGGTCCATCCTGTTGGCTTTGCTCACCGTGGCAATGGGTGGATCCTTTATGATTGAGCAACCCGGGTCTTCTCTGATGCGTTATTACGGTCGCTTGCAGTGGCTTACGCAGCAGTGTCCAGCACTCTGGTTGAACTATCATCATGGAGTTGTCATGAAGCTATATCTACTCATGTGTATGTGTGTGCGTGTGCCAATATCCCAGGTCTACCGAACTGCATGGTGGATGGCACACTATGGGGCCCGGACTGCAAAGCGGCACCAAGGGTTCAGCAATAACAAATGGGTGGAGGTCTACAACCGGGGCAAGCTTCTAAGAACCCAGTTTCGAGCAGATCCCAAGTACAAGACCGCCAAATATCGTGTGGATGAATTTGGAGTGAAGCGCTGGACCGGCACCAAAGCACTCAAGCAAACACAGTTGGGCCCTTAAAAGGATTCCTTGTCCGAGTTCACGCATTTACTATATGTGCTAGAATGTACGAGCTGGGCAATCATATGCTTTGCTAGCTGAGGGTCTATCCGGTCAGATTTGGACTACACACGGTGAAGCACCTTCCACAGCTTATGACCAATGGAGCCGGGAAGCCCAATGTCGGCCTCCAGGTTTCTGGGCCTGAGATCTTTGCGAGCATGCCGTGGCAGGATTGGCCGGAGGCTAATCTGAGAGAGGTGGGAGTGTACTTGCGTGGTGGTAAGAAGCTTCAGCTGGGTGAAACCTGGAGGGCTGTCTTCCCCGCGTGCTGGTAGCTTTATGGCTTGTGCTACATACTTCCAACTGTGCCTTCGAATCCTTCTAGCAAGCTGGTGCTTCGCTGTGTAAGCCTTTACAATCGTCCATATTCCGAACCCTCCAGTCGACTGCATTGCATGACCATACCAGAAAACTACACAACATTGGGTAGGTTGCTTAAATAATATATGTGTAGCAGACTGGACACACTAGACAGGCTTCAGTCACAGTGTGTACAATCCCACGCATGGCTTGTTACTGTCTAGATTTATAATGGCATATTGGTTCGAACTCTAAGGTCTTCAATGTTGCCTGACTCAAATCTTTATATAACCGAGTATCCAAATATCATATATAGGCGAATCATACAGGTATGTGTTTTGACTTTGGGGTTTCTATATATGTATACCTGCACGTATCATACATGGGCAGGGTCAGGTGTGACTCCGGAGAAGGTTATTGGAGGGCCAGTTAACGACGAGGTTTGGGTCTATTCAGTTCTCGATCGAAGACGCTGCATTGGTTAGTTAACAGGATTAAGTTGGTTTAAGATGTTATATATATACACATATATAGAACTGTATAGGCTTATAGGTATTCCAGCATAGTCCAGGGCATCTATATAAGGCTATATAGGGGTAAACAATTCGCCTTTGACACACTGCTCATAAATTGGTCCAATCATACCGAATGCAGCATTTTACATCTTGTCGTACTGTCTAGCCACAAAATCTAGGAACGTAAGCAACCTGTGCCCACCCCACAGTGCACAATCTTCAAAAGCCAACCTATACAACCAATGCTTCCGTAGCAAACCAACCGTCGTGCTCGACTGCTCAGGATGTGACCGACCCCTGCATCACACTAAATTTAATCATAGGTCAGCAAAACTTGCTTACAACCTCCTATAAGTCGAACAATCTCTTATCAATTTCTGTTTCTCGGGTCTCAGACATGACTTTGCTGCCTCCAAAATAGGTTTAGGCGTTCGAAAGCGTTCGAGGCGTTCGGGAGGGCGTCGGAGGCATTCAAACAGGCGTTCTATAGGCCTTCTGGAGGGTGGTGGCGTTCGCGCGGCGTTCGCGCGGCTTTGTGCAGTAGGCGTTCAGAGGCGTTCAAACGGCATTCGGAGGCGTTCGCAGGCGTTCGCGGAGGCGTCGGAGGCGTTCGCTCCGGGTTCCCCCATATTTTGCTCCAAAATCGACCTAGGATGCACTCGGGCTCGGTTCGGGTGGCTCCCGATAAGGTTTCGAGGGTTCCACACGCACCGGCTAGGAACAAATGCTCAGGATGCTCTTCCGGTTTGCTTGAAAGTTTGGTGGGGATGCCTTATAAGGTCACGATTTTTCGCATGGGGCCCAATCCTAGCTAGGCAGCTAGGCACCAGCTACTTAATTCGTCACGTGGAGTGCACTCAGCTGCTGTGTTCTGTTCACATGTGGCAAAAGGCTCCTGCTAGAGCTCTGCAGCATGTCTGAGCACAGACACATGCTTCGAACTTGATTGCACGTGGAGCTACATATATATGCTGCTGGCAGGATTTTCGTGCCAAGGCTTGCCAGGGGACTGAACACCAGGATGTCCACAGTCCCACTACCCTCGAGGCAGTGGTCATGCTCTGAGCTTGCAGAGGGTGCAAAGCTCGTTGCCGACATGTCTGGGATGGAGCTACGGATCGATGCGAACAGTCTGTCTCGTGAGCAGCTGCTGGAATCCATCAAGGACCCATGGGTGGGTGAAGCCTTATACTGCACGCAGCAGCCCCCAAAACCTTATAAGTCGTACAAAAGTTTTAACAATATAACATAACCTGTTATACACCCCCACAAAACCGCTAGCTGAAAGCACAAAAGAACTGTAAGCCATGGGTATCTAAATTATATAATAGTGGCCATGATAAATTGGAGTCTTTGTTTTCGGGGGCGGGGTCTCTCGATCTCGCTCTCTCTATATTACATCAGTATACATATTTTCCCTAGCTACCTAGTCTCTCGAATGGGTATATGTAGATCGATCGAATGGCTTGATAGGGGCTGGGGGTGTAATTTGGTAATGATAGTCATGATAGTCTTGGTGCAAGGCCGCTGCAATCCTGAAGACCCAAGTACCCTCAACGCTTGCATCCCTATGAGCACCACACCCTCGAACAGGAAGCAAAATCCATCTTAGATGCTGTCAAAGCAGCATCTTGTGCAGAGAAATATAGCGCATGCAGTTGGACGTACTCGATGATTCCAGTGGCTCGCTCCAATCCGAGGCGAAGCCGGCGCCGAATGTCAAGCTCCTCGTGGCCAAGAAGGAGACTGTCAAGTTCGAGGAGGCTGCTTGCTAAAATCACACCAAGTTGAGCACTATCAGTCGATCAACATACTAGACACAGCTTATATGAGGTTAATGGTGATACTGTGCCGGACACACAATGCCCTCCTGTGCCTCGACTAATATACTGCAACTTGGGACTTGCAATCGATGGCCTATCCGTGTAACTGGTGAGCCAAGGTGGAGCCAGCAACGGCGGAGCCAGCAACGGCGGAGCCAGCAGCGGCGAATGTTGTCGCGCCCGGCACTCCAAGTATCTTTGCACCTGAAACTATCCCCGACTCCACACAGCAGAGCTGCGAGCAGCAGGGGATTCCCAAAGCCGTCATCCCGAAAGGACCCAGTCAGATCCCGAAGCAAACTGTGGCAACGGCACCCCCGCAGCCACCTGTGCCGAAAGGACACAGTCAGAGCCCGCAGCCAAGTGTCCCGAAAGGCCCAAGTGCGAGCCCGCCCCCACCAAAAGTCTCCAAAGGCACAACTGGTCAGAGCCCACAGCCAAGTGCCCCGAAAGGCCTCCCGAAAGGCCTGACCGGTCAGAGCCCACAGCCCAGTGTCCCGAAAGGCAGCCCGAAAGGCCCCACCAAGCAGAGCCCACAGCCGAGTGCCCCGAAAGGCCCAAGTCAGAGCCCGCAGTCAAGTGTCCCGAAAGTCTGTGCCACTCCTCCTGTGAAAGCCGGTCCTTCAGTTCAGGAGTTGCGCAGACAGGCCACGCCACAGCAGGTGGCGATCCCAACAGCCACAAAGACTAGTCCGCCGAACCCAAGCAAAGCAGCAGCAACGGCTGCAGGTGATGCTTCTGCTGAGCTTCTACAGCAGATGGCTCAGAAGATCCAGCAGCTTGAAGCCCAACTGCAGGAACAGCGCTCGCAAAGCGCTGCCCCCTGCCAATCCAACCCCTGCACTCCCCTAAAATACACCAGGGATGCTTCCAGTCCCGCTCCTGCAGCAGCACCGGTGGCTCGTGGCAACAGCAGCGCAGCCTTGGATCCGGAAGAGGCGGAGTTCGTTGAGAAAGCTTGTGCAGAGGGCGAGGACATGATTTGCACTCCAGATGGAGTGAAAGCTACTCGATGCTTCCAATGTTGGTTTACATCTCTATAATATTACGTTTTCGTGTCTCTCTCTCTCTCTCTCTNTTGTGCAGAGGGCGAGGACATGATTTGCACTCCAGATGGAGTGAAAGCTACTCGATGCTTCCAATGTTGGTTTACATCTCTATAATATTACGTTTTCGTGTCTCTCTCTCTCTCTCTCTCCCTCCCTCTCTCGGTCTCTCTCTGCCCCTCAGACTCCCTCACACTGTCTGATCAACTATATAACAAAGCTCTTCCACATGATGCTCTCTCTCTCCCTCTCTCTCTCTCTTTCTCTCTCTCTCTCTCCTCTCAGTACTCGATCCTTTCTATGGGATATCTCTCTCGCTCTCTCCTTTCTTTCCCTCTCACTCTCTCACTCGCTCTCTCTCTCTCTGTCTCTCTCTCACTCTCTCTCTCTCTCTCTCCGATGCGACCCATCCGCAAAATCCCGCACGAGCCTAGGTGCTGTCGGCTGACGCATTACGAATGCGCCTCAACCGGCTGTGCCAGAAGCGTAAGAAGGGAGCTTNCTCTCTCTCTCTCTCCGATGCGACCCATCCGCAAAATCCCGCACGAGCCTAGGTGCTGTCGGCTGACGCATTACGAATGCGCCTCAACCGGCTGTGCCAGAAGCGTAAGAAGGGAGCTTGTCATGTGGACGATGCGACCCATGAAGATTGGAAGAACGGAGGAGAGAGAAGGGAGATGCTAGAGATTGCCCTCATCGAGGTCTTGAAATCTCATGGTGCTCAGAACAATCCATCCGGCTTCAAGAAGATAAAGGCATCATGGGGGCCTAGGGTAGGTTTTAAGGGTGTAGTTTTATATAGTTAATTTTCATATATATAGGAGCCGGGGGCCCGGGGGGTGACTGTTTTGAAGCCTTTAAATAGCCTATTTGGGAGCTTTTATTTGGCTTGTATACATATATATATATATATGTAATATATAGCCAGCTAAAAACTCCTAAATAGCCGATATATGCTAACTAGCCGGTTGAGGTTTATAATGAATGGGCTTGGGCCGGGCTACACTAAACCCTATATGACCCCATAGAGAGGCAACAAACAATGTGCCCGCCTAACGAAGTTTTGGATGGTTGCTGTCTACCTGCTGTATAGGTAGCTTATGTGGGCTTGGGCCACGCATGAGGGCTATTGTGTGTGTATATATATATATGTACATATATATTTACATATATCAATTATATAGATCTGTATACAGTTTTATATTTTGTTATGCTGCAGAAGGTCTGTCTAATGTAACAGGGTTGATGCAATCCAAGACCTGTTCATGTAACCAAACTTGAACCTCCAAACCTCCTGAATTGAACAGGCCGAGTTCCTGGGGCGCATCGTGATCGTACGAGAGCGCTTACAATCAAAGGAACGTGAAGTTCATGGCGAATGGATGACAGAAGAAAAGATGGTGAGCAGCAAGGAGTTTTCGAAGCCCCTAGCCTAAAATCCGAACTTTGCGCTGCCTTGATCTCATCAGACACAGTGAATTCCCTTTTTGCCGTGAGCCCCCAAAGAGATCCCTCTGTGTGAGCCCGTAGCATCCCCTAGCAATGTACGTATAAGCACCGTCCGAATCCTGCAAACAAAACACACAATACACCTAAATCCTAAACCCTATATAAACCCTAANAAAGAGATCCCTCTGTGTGAGCCCGTAGCATCCCCTAGCAATGTACGTATAAGCACCGTCCGAATCCTGCAAACAAAACACACAATACACCTAAATCCTAAACCCTATATAAACCCTAAACCCTAAACCCTAATGCTGCCCAGGGAGTCAATCAGATCCATCATCCAGTATTGCGAGCGCTTTCCAAATACGCTGACGAGGCTGGCCTGAGAGGGTTTGGGACTGGTTGGTGGTGCAATCATAGATTGATCGTTTCCTTGTTCCGGTAGGAGATGGAAGTATGATACTTCCAAACTGGAATTTTTCGTGGAGTTGCAGACANAAAGAGATCCCTCTGTGTGAGCCCGTAGCATCCCCTAGCAATGTACGTATAAGCACCGTCCGAATCCTGCAAACAAAACACACAATACACCTAAATCCTAAACCCTATATAAACCCTAAGCCCTAAACCCTAAACCCTAATGCTGCCCAGGGAGTCAATCAGATCCATCATCCAGTATTGCGAGCGCTTTCCAAATACGCTGACGAGGCGTGGCCTGAGAGGGTTTGGGACTGGTTGGTGGTGCAATCATAGATTGATCGTTTCCTTGTTCCGGTAGGAGATGGAAGTATGATACTTCCAAACTGGAATTTTTCGTGGAGTTGCAGACANTGGCCTGAGAGGGTTTGGGACTGGTTGGTGGTGCAATCATAGATTGATCGTTTCCTTGTTCCGGTAGGAGATGGAAGTATGATACTTCCAAACTGGAATTTTTCGTGGAGTTGCAGACAAAGGCCATTGTGAAACAAAGTGAGCTCACGAGAATCCGTGAGCAAGTGGAAAGGGAGGCCGAGGTCCCCTAGCTTCATGGATGTTGTTAAATACATGCATGCTGCTATCCTAGGCTTGTCTGAGATAGATTTTTGTCAAGCTGCCACAAGGAAGGCGAGCTCGACACCACGGTTCCCAAGCTGGACCTCGACTGGAAGGACGAGAAAGACGAAACCCCGGCTCCCGAGAAGATGGGTCAGCACGCAAGAAACCTAGTCCGCTGGGGTTTCTAGAGTCTAGAGGGTGCTCTGCTCAGTCTGGGTATTCTAGTCCTGGAGCTAAGATCCTGCCCGATCTGAACAAGTTCATGGACAGCCTGCACACCCGAGCTGCGCAAGTTCACAAATTCATTCAGACGTTCACGCCGCCGGAAAACCCTAGCCCCACCAAAGCCAGCCAAGAGACTCTCGTCAATAGTTGGGATGAATCTTTTGTCGGTTAGGGTGTATATACATGCATGCATGGTTTCACGACAGCTGAGGCTTGTCAAGGACTTGGAGGGGATTGCCAAGGCTATCGACAAGTGCTACAGCGACCTTGCCACCTGCAAGGCATCACTGACACTGTGCGTTGATGCTGATGTGAATGATGATGAGTCAAAACAGCCTTTTGACTTCATCTTAGAATTTGCCCTTGCAAGCCTAATCAGCTGATCATTGCATGTGCAAACACACCTCGCAATCACTTCAAGGTTGCGTGCCACCATCGATGCGACGAAGGAAGCTGCCAAGAAACCGCTACTCAGCAGCATGCTTGTAGATGTGCTCCCAAATTTACACCATCAAGCAGATATGGCGATCTCTCTTAAACTCTAAATAAGGTGCGCAGCCATCATTGCCATCGAGTCTCGGATGAAGCTCCTTGGCAGCGCGGAACCAGCTTGTTCAGGATAGCCTCGAGCGCTTCTGCTTTCGCTTTCATATACTAAGGTTGGTAAAGGAAGATATCAAAACCGCCGCGAGCAAGCGCAAGAAGGAGACTGACACAAAGGAAAAAGACACCCCGGCGAAACCGCCCAAGAAGCAGAGCAAAGCGAGTGCGAAGACCAAGGCCAAGCCTCGATAGCCTCTAGCATGAACTTTATTGTGGGGGGGTCTGCAGTGCATGATAGCCGGCAATGCATATCATACACGGTGGTCTGGATCTGCCTATTGCAAGGGTCCTGCAATCACCTAAGGATTTTTCGATTGGCTGCTCCGATGCTTCGTGCTCTGAATTCTGAGGGCCCTGGTATAGAGTGGGTCTATGTCGAGCCTTTAGAAACTTAAGAGCATACTGGCAGCCTGGTGGCCCAATAAAGTGCAGAGGCTTCATAATTGCAGGTTTGACACGGTGAGCTGGAGCACCATGGCTACCAGCATCATCCCAAAGCTCCTGAGTTTTGTCGGCCCAGGAAGTTTTGATCTGGCTTTCAAAGGTCGCTCTACCTCCAGAAACTGGAGTCTGGAGACTACTCTATCCGAGCGGGTGAACCTGCTAAAAGCTGGGTCCGGTCAATGCATGCAATGCTTTATAGTGTCTAAACTACATCATGCGTCAATATACACTTGCATCCGATCAGGCCCGTCGAGTGCAGCCTTGGAGCTGGCATGGAGCTATGCTCGGGGAGCCGCTCGGCACAGCATTGTGGGTGCACGGCCATCGGTCTTATAATGATCACACGTCATATTTGAAGGCACCTTGCACAGACATCCTCAAGCGCGCTGATGCAATCATGGACTATGATCTGCGACACTGCAAGCCTGGTGGCCCGATGGACTTCTCTGTGTGTCCTATTGTGAGAGGCCTGTATCATCAAGACCCGACCCACTCTGAGACTTAGATGGTTCGGCTTCCTAAATCTGTACACATGTGGATTTGTTCTCGGGTCTGTGTACTGGGTTCTAGCTACAGTCTTGGTTACGCCCTGTTTTTTTATTTATTTAAATCATGCATGAGACTTCAGTATAGAGCTATCAGATATGTACAGTTTCAGGAAGACACCGTGTCGAGGGTGTTCGCAAAGCATGGGCTTCAGTTCGACATCGAGATGAGCTACGGCAGAGTCGGGAGCATGTCAACTTCCCTTTCATCAAACCGTCTTCTTGGGTTCATGAGCTGGATAAGAAGGGTCTTCTACACTTACTTATCGGTTTGGGGCCTGACTACAGCACCCCAGACAAAGCAGAGCCATTCCTATTGGACTTTTGGCAGAAGTACCGGCTCTGCCATGGAGGCCACCAAGTCTTCGATCTTGAAAGGGCGGGAGGCGTCAACTTGGGACGCTGTGTCCCGTGCTACTTGCACGGAGACGAAGGGATTACATACAAGCGCGATGGGGCGCTGGTTGTGTCGTTTCATTCACCAATAGGGCACGGTGTGGCGAGCAAGAGAATGGGTGATCTTGCGGACCCGAACGAGCTGAATACAAGCTTCATGGGTCATTGCTTCAAAACCAGATTCGTGCTAGGTACTCTCCTCAAGGCCATTTGATGCACAATAAACTCAACAGGTTTTGCAAATCAGCAGGTTTCTTTCGACTATTACAAGCCTTTACCCGGTTCAATTTTGAGCTTCAAAATCCAGTCCATCCTTTGTGCAGGAGGACTACAAGGACGATATTTCGATCATGGATCAGCTCCTCAACCTTTTGATCAGCAGCCTCGACACTTGCAGCCGAGAGGGTGTGCAATTGGCTTCGGGTGACCGAATCTTTCTGATTCCTCTGGGTAACAAAGGAGACTGGAGCTACCTGGTTCCGGGGCTGCAACTATCGATGCCTTGTTTGTTTCGGTTCTGTGCATTTCAATCATGGCAAAGTCCTCGCAGCTTTATATACCATGTTAGCATGACGAGGCGACCTCCGCGAAGATGAACCGCAGCTACCGGAATGTGCCGAAGGCCGAGAGATCAAAGAAACCGTGCGTGGGGATCTGTCATCTTTGCTTAGCTGGCAGACCAGAATACAATTTCGAGGATGTGACTCCAGGAGTATACATCTACAGTATAGTTTTCAGTTTTTTGGAAACATGGAGGCAAAACATCATTCAGATTCAATCATCAANAGCATAAATAACCCGATAGATCCCTTTATGGACTCTCTAAATCTATACTCCGAATAATTGAGTTGAGCATCGAATTTCATGGTAACTCTCCGTAAACCAGGAACCCCAACGCCTCGTACGTGAGCACCTTCGAGACCCATGTGCCCTGGACTTCTGAAGCGATGTTCACACGGACATTGCTGCACATCAGTGGGCAGAAGGCATCGTTCCACAAAGTGGACCCGTTCCACACTGTGACATTGGGTGTGGGCAAAAACTTTGCAGCTGGGGCACTTTCTATTCTGCAGCAGCTTTGCCGGGGGACTAGCATCGAAGAGAGGCTAGTTGAGCTCACAACCGAGTACTTGGAATTCTGCAAGGGCGTTTTGCTGTTCCTGTTAGATTGGTCTTGCCCCCAAGTTTAAATGATGATCCTGCATGCAGCGCATTTTCCTTTGGAGGAACATCGGGTTACCAACTACGTCAACAACATTGACAAAGCCCTCTTGGGGTGGAAATCAGGTTCCTGTGATGGATCGTGGAGCAAAGGAGCCCTCACGACAGCTTTATGCAAGTTCGTCGAACACTACTGCAAAACCTGGAACCTGGAGTCTAGCCCACAGGAGCAGCTGCGGCTTCTTGCCCCGTGGTGTCATTTAGGAGTGCTTTTTAGCGTACGCTGAAAACCTTGTATTTAAATGTATAGAATATGCTGACCTGATATATGTCCATTATATTGTTTAGATTTGTTCTATAGTGAAATAATAAAATCCCCACAAACGTAGTTTTATATATGCTGAAACAAGGCAAGTGCTAGCAGGGCACTGAATTTCTGGATGAGCCAATTGTACAAAGCTCCTTTATTTATGGATCGTCAGACAACTGAACGAATTTGCAAAGCAGGGTGGCACTTCCTTCGAGCGTATGTCAGGCTTGCTTTCCTGGATTATCAATGCAATTTTTGCAGATTCACGCTGCTGCCGAAACTGCACATGTTCTGGCACCTGAACAAATCTATGGATGATCAAAGGCAAAAAGCCCTTTGGGTCTATAATTGCATGGCTGAATCATGCTCTGTAGACGAAGACCTGATAGGCAGGTTCTGCCTTTTAACTCGGTGTGTATCACCACGCATGCGAGTTATGCGATCATTGCAGCGGTATCTGACACATGTGAAGTTGCTGTGGTCGCGCTAAAAAGATGAAGTTCTCTTCTTCTCTTCTTCCAAGCCTTGCCATAATAAAAAGCGTTCGGAAGCNGTTATGCGATCATTGCAGCGGTATCTGACACATGTGAAGTTGCTGTGGTCGCGCTAAAAAGATGAAGTTCTCTTCTTCTCTTCTTCCAAGCCTTGCCATAATAAAAAGCGTTCGGAAGCGTTCATGGGCGATCGTAAGCGTTAAAAAGCATTCGAACCAAGAATTCCTGGTCATTCCCGATTGCACTAATAATTACCAGGCGCAGGCTTAGCAGGTACTATCGAAACCCTACTTTCTACGATGTAGGCACTATTCCTGAATCCTACACCCCAAACTCCAAAACGCAAGCCGCACCTTACAAACGCCGTGGAGAACCCGTACCACTGCATAAAACCCTGAAAATCCTCTCAAACCCCACACCCCCCAAACCCCTAAAACCTTTTTCGATCCCTTCAAGGATACCTTCAAGGACCCCTTAAGGGAACCCCAGAGATCCCTCAACGGAGCCCTTCAGGGAACCCTGAAGATCCCTTAAAGGAGCCCTATAGGGTTCCCTTAAAGGATACCTTAAAGGCTCCTCATGGAAGCTCTTAAAGGATCGCTGAAAGGAGCCCTGGATAACTTCAAGAAGCCCTTAAAAGCAAGTCTCAACTGGGTTCTCGTTAAGGGATGTGGGAGTTTCCGAAAATTAGGGGGTACCTTATTTTGGGGTCCTTGGAATAAGGATCCTACTATTCAGGGATTAGGGTCCCCTATTTTCGGAAACTCCCATTTAACTTAGGTACCATAACAAAGAAACCAGATTGTTTACTATAGATCCCGATTATGGTAACTTAAGCCTTAAACCCCTAAACCCTTAAAGGAACCCTAACAGATCCCTTTAAAGGACCCCTGTAGATTCCACGCGAAATTCAGATTTTATAGATCTGCAATCTTCAAAGGCAAGGAGCCGTCAACCTATTCTGTCTCGGTCGCTGCCAGAGGATTGGACTTGCGATCGACAGCTGTGTTTAGGGTTTAGGGTCACCATGATTCACAGTGACACTACCTGCAAGGAGACAAAGAACAACACCCTTCTGCGCATATGCGGTGTTCTGACAGCCCTTCATCGAGTAAAAAGCGTCCAAATAAAGAACCTCCAGACTCCAGACTGGCCACAGTCAACACGACATTGACCAGTGGTTTCAGTGGAATGGCTGGGGTGGCGGAGCAACATGCAGAATTACATGTTCCGCGAGATTTTGATCGAATCTTGAACGAGCATTTCCGAAGCGCTGAACGAAGCAGAGAGAGAAGATTTCATCGTCGACAGCGTGCGCGAACGGAAACTTAGATTTCAGTTTAGCAACTAATGCTTGTCATTTAGTCATGAGCCATCTTACAGTTTACGGAATAAGACATAAAATCAGTGGTTTTGAATAACTGTCAGCAAGACTACTCCTTAGGTTTCCTTCACACATCTTCCTGCCTCCTACAACCCTAACCGATCCCCAATAGTGACATATGCAGAACCCAAACCGATCCCCAAGCCCCTGGACCCTGAGCTCCACCCCCAAGCCCTAAATGCCAAAGCCCTAATGCTCCACAAGTCGAAAGCCCTAAACCCCAAAGCCCAAAAAACTCACAGAAAGGGCCCTAAAGAACCGTCGCACACATAAATCCTAGGGCCTCAACCCAGGTTCTCCCCGGCGCAGCTGGGGCCAGAGGGCCGGATGTACATCATCAGGCCGGGTGATGTTGAGGACCTTCAATCTGTCCTTGGCTCAGGGAGTATATTGCTTAATTAGGGATTTCGGATTAAGGTTTTGTTTCAGGATTTAGGAGTAAAAACTACCAGAACTTAAAGTGCTGTGCCTGCAGATAGGGGCTCTCTAAATCTAAGGTAGGGTGTCACGCTTGTAAGAAGACCTCAAAGGGGACCTAATTTGGAGCTACTGATGTTCCCCCAAGCCCTAACCCATGTGTAACATAAACCTAAAACCGAAGCCTCACAACACTAGCAGTCGACCCCTTTAAACATATCTTGACATCAATTTAAAATGATGTGCTCCAAAATGAGATTCTGTGCCTGTGCCGTAGTTGGAGTTGACAGATATTTTTGGTTACCTTACTTATTGTGCTAGTTACTAACTAAGTCCCATGATCCTCTAAGTAGTCGTGCAGGTTGTCGCAGATGGGGCTTCGAAATTTCGGGCTCCCTACATAATCCCTTGTAGTAGTCCCTGTATTCCTTCTCCCACTCTGCCTGAAGCAGCAGTAGGATAAGTCCGAAGCCCTAAACCCTAAAGCCAAAGCCCCAAGTCTTGAACTTCTAAACCCTACGGATTGGATGTGCTTCCAGGGAGCCGATTATGCCGATGCTGCAGCTCTCTGAAGAGGACCGAAGCTGTTGGCCAAACGTCGACCCGCGCAAGTCGACGACCCTATTGTGTTTAGGGGTTGCAGCATATTTTCAGGGGTCATAAGTCATAACCTACTAGTTTCCGGGGATTGGGGTTGCAAATAGGTCCCCAAACCCTAAACCCTTTTAGTACTGTGCCCCTCGTTCCTTCCTCGTCAGCGCGTTGACGTTTGGGGCCTCAGGTGACGCCGAGACCTCGAAAACTAACCCGAGGGTCCATTTTCCTAAATAGGACATACTTTGGGTGTAAAGTAGCCCCTGTAGATGTACTTTGGGGTCAAACCATCTACTACTTGTAATTATTTGGGTATATGGACCCTTCGGGTAACCAAAGGCAACGGAATCACGGCTGAAACGTTTGAGTTTGCCGTAGCCGTGTGGCACCGTCAAAGAAAAATCCCGACATGTCGAATTGCTCCGAACCGTAATCCTATACCGGACCCCAAAACCCCAAAACCTGATAAAGCCTACCCTGAACCTGTACCCTAAAGCTGCAAAGCCCTGACCCTAAAGCTCTCAAGCCCCAAATCCCCAAACCCTAAACCCTCCTCAACCGAACCGAAATATGAACCTAAAGCCCGAAACCCTAAACCACCACAGCGAAAGTCAGCTAGGAGAAGCCGATTATCTGGCGACCCTTCAAGTGCCCTCGAGGGCAAGCTATCGAGGGCTTGGGGAGGAGGACCGGCAGCCATTTAGGAGTTCAGTGTTTAGGGGTTGGCTTCGATTTTCAGCTTGATTTTAGGGTTTGGGTTAAGGGTTTAGGGTTCAGGGTTTAAGGTTTGGGGTTAGGCAAGTTTGAGAATGTTGGGTTTAGATATTGGCGTCTCGGGGTGTATGAGGTTAGATTATGTGCTCTGTGGGTTTAGGGTGTAGCTTTCTTTTGTTGGCATTCGTTTCATGGGAAGTGCGGTAGTCTTCCCATACCAGGTCGTCCCTGAAGCTACAATCTGCCCACCTGAACTCCTAGTTGACACTCGAAAACGTTGGGGACCAAAATAGAATCACCCTATACCGTATGAGCAGGGTCGGGGTTCTCTGGTGTACTCATATCTCCACCTGCTGTACACTTGTAGTAAACTTCAAGGAGCCCTTACCCTAAACCCTAAACCCTA
The DNA here is from genome assembly GCA_003297005.1 of Symbiodinium sp. clade A Y106. Lineage (NCBI taxonomy): Eukaryota > Dinophyceae > Suessiales > Symbiodiniaceae > Symbiodinium > Symbiodinium sp. clade A. The sequence goes on along the minus strand of BGNK01001182.1, from coordinate 185,434 downwards.
TGCCACTTGAAAGCTCATTCGACTGACTCCGTGTTGTTCGCAAGCAGAGCAAAAATCTAGCTGGCTTCATCCGGAAGATTAGCTCAAGTACCGAATGGCCTTTAAAAGTCCGGATCCTCTTGCCTATACCCATGTTATATGAATCCCTACATGGTATTTGCCCCTGTTTTGTTTTATTTCGTCCTTTAAGGTATACCCTAAATGTTGCCTACACCTCACCCAAAAGCCCAGAAAATCCTATGAAGCACCACATCCTGGACCTCCGAGCCCGGTAGCTGAAAAGAAGCCTAGGGTTGTAAACAAGGTAACGATGGTTACAACTTATTCTAAGTACTTGCATCAAAACTATGAAAAATGCATTTTTTGTCCATGGTTCTAACTTAGGATAAGTACTTATAACTCCAATTCAGGTATTTGTGGCCTTACTAAGCCCCAAGATCCTCGAAGTGCAGGACCTTGGGTACCCGCCCACGATCGGCTTCGTCTGGAATTCCTCAGGCACTTGGATAGAGCCGGCTCAGCGCAGTAAATCTTAAACCCCATGCCCGCCCCAAGCGGTAAACTTGACCCTGGCACGCACTAGGGTCGAGGGCTTGGGGTTTAGTCTTCATGGTTTTAGCCGTTGGGTCTTGGGTTTTGGATTTTAGGGCTTGGGGCTCTGGTGGTGGTAGAGGTGAGGGTTTTGGGGATATGGAGGGTTTTCGGGTCAGGGGTTTTAGAACCGCTTATACGTACATGGGGACAACCCTTACAGCAGTAGGGAACGACAGGTAAGCCGTGACCCCTACGCCCGAAAGCCTAAAATCCTGAACGATCCCTGGGAGAACCATTCCAATTCTGCCTCAAACCCTTGCACGAAAATGCAGTTCTCCAACATAGAGCCCTACAGCCTATAACCCTAAACCCTATAGTCCCTAAACCGCCTAAACCCTAATCCCTAAACCCCCTAAACCCCCTAAACCCTCTAGCTCCCCTAAACCCTAATCCCTAAACCCCCTAAACCCTCTAAACCCTCTAACTCCCCTAAACCCTAATCCCTAAACCCCCTAAACCCTCTAAACCCTCTAACTCCCCTAAACCCTAATCCCTAAACCCCCTAAACCCTCTAACCCCCCTAAACCCTAATCCCTAAACCCCATTAAAAACCCTACAACCTTAAGCCCAAGAAGGTGAAGCGCTTCACTGAGGAGCCCCTTGAGCAGGCGGTGTCTGGGATGGGGCCTAAAGGAGCGAGTGTCTCACTACCTTAAGGACGAAATGAACGGTTTAGGGTTTGGGGTTTAGGGTTTAGGGTTTAGGGTTTAGTAGATCCCCTAATTTGGGGCCTTATACTACTAAGGGTACCTTATAGGAACCCCCATCGAGGGATCTACTTTTTGGATCCTCCGGGGGGTCTGGGTAGATGAGGGTTACAGGACTACCTTAAGGACGAAATGAACCCTAAAAGGGTTGAAGGTTCATATACCATATAGGGATTCATAGTATATGGGTATAGGGCCCCTACTTTTAAGGGTCATTTCGTCCTTCAGGTAGATGAGGGTTACAGGGATACAGGGTTTAGGGTTTAGGGTTTAGGATGGGATGGGGCGTAGAGGAGCAGGGGTCTCACTAAGTAATACAGGGGCCTTAATCATGAGAATAGGTTCCTTTGCAGGGATCCTTGTACCGATCTATAGTAGGGTTCTATAATATAGGGGCCTTAAAAATTAGAATAGGGTTTGGGAACCTATTATACTGTAGTTATAATTCGGAACCCCCAAGATAGTATATAAGTAACAGAGGGTCCATATGCACTACCATTATGGACTTAGGTACCATACGACCATCCCCATTATGGTTTTGGGGGGGCCTAATTCCATAATGGTAGTGGGTATGCACCCTCTGAGTAGGTGTTAGTCTGGCCTTACGATAGGATGTCGGAAGGGTTGTGATACGACCAGGGGACGTGGTAAGTACATCTTACAGACCTTCAGTTGATAAGATTTTTAGCAGCTAGGTCCACAGCTAGGTTATAAGTAGGGCAAAACCTTACCACTTACCACACCTACAATGCTGCGTTCTAAATACTCACTCCGTCCCTCGGGCCCCTAAGTAGCCTCGAGCAGCCGAATGCGCCACGATGGTTTAAGGTTCAGGGTTTACGGTTTTATGAACCTGAAGGACGAAATGACCCTTAAAAGTAGGGCCCTATACCCATATACTATGAATCCCTATACGGTATATGAACCTTAAACCCTTTTAGGGTTCATTTCGTCCTTAAGGAACCCCATTTAGTCCATATCCGCCGCCAACTCAAAACTGGACTTATGCTACGACCCTGAAACCGCCTACTTAATTCTTGGCTGTAGCCCTGAGCAAGAACTCGGAATTCAGAGACGAACTTTTTCAGCCGCAAACCTAAGCCGTGCACTAAAGACAGGAGCCATTGCATGCTCTGAACAAATCAGGAACTAAGCCCCTCGCACCCTTAATGGAATCAGGATCCCTCCTGAAGCAGGGGCTCGTTAATCATGGGCACATGCCAGCTGTAAGGGTTACAGCCAAAAAGCAACCTCCAATGAGTAATCAGCAAATCATATGGTTTCAAGCTCCGTAAGCTGTCGGGGCTGTGACGGCTTGCATGCATTCTGTGATGATAGTTATTCCGCAATCTTTGAAGATTCTTACACACGGAGCACTGCCGTTTCGATTGAATCGACAGTATAGTTTTCGAGTCTGAGGCACAGGAAGAGAAAGTTTCCGAGCCAGGTGGTGCCCGTCGACGAGAATGCGATCGCATCCCACAAGATGCTCAGCCTTTGTTAATCATAGGGCATTGACCTTCTGGAACAGTGTTTAGGGTTTAGGTTTTAGGGGTTAGGGGTTAGGGTTTAGAGGGTTCAAGGTTTAGGGTTTAGGAACATAGTGCATTGACATTTTGGAACAAGGGTTTCAGGCGCAGCTCTCTTTATTCTGATTGTGATAGTCTTGTACCTTTTACATGCCATGGCTTTCCTGAATGACTGTGTGTGCTTTGGATTTGACAGAGTCGCTTCTTGGAGCGCCAGACCCAAATGCCCGACCCGAGCATTGATCGTGAAGTGCTATCACTGCGAGTAGAAAATAATTTGATCCCCAGACCCCCCAAACATGCACCCCTAAACCCCAACCCCTAGAACTCCAAATCCAACCCGGACCCCCAAAGGCCCTTTAATCCAGCCCTTATGGCCTTCAATAGCGGGTATTTAGGAGTACATTAGAGTCATTAGAGGGTAGTTGGGGGGGGGGGTCTAGGCGGGTAAATCCACAACTAATTAATTAAAAACAAACCTTAACCTTCATACCCTAAACCATCAACAACCTCAAACCCTAAGCTTTAAATAAACCGAAACCCTGAATTCTAAAGCACCAGAAACACCTTGTTCGACCCACTGTTAGACCCCTCAAAGCCTACTATTCAGGAGCCATATCCATGCTTGAGGATACAACGAAGGTAGGGACTCCAAATCCAAGATCCCAGGCATGAAAGCTGAACCCTGAACACTAAACCCAAAGCCCGAAACCCTAATCCCGAAACCCTAAACCCGAAACCCGAAACCCAAAGCCCGAAACCCTAATCCCGAAACCCTAAACCCGAAACCCGAAACCCAAAGCCCGAAACCCTAATCCCTGAACCCTAAACCCGAAACCCGAAACCCAAAGCCCGAAACCCTAAAGCGTTCCTTAAGGGTTCCCCCAAGCATGAAAGCCGATGAGGCTCGTGTTGTGGACCCCGCCGCCAGACGACCCTGAGAAGCGAAAGGCCAGCCCTTGCACAAGCACACTCGTTAAGGGGGGGGTTTAGGGTTTAGGGTTTAGGGTTTGGTCAATCAGTCGTAACAAAACAACACATGTCGAGAGTATGGAGTAGTCCTAAGCTTAGTAAAGCTGCTTCTTAAACCCCTAACCCCTAATACCCTAAACCCCAAAACCCTAAACCCCTAAACCCCGAAGGAAGTCGTGGTGGACTTCGACGTGTCGTGCAAGCTTCGGGAGCACCAGCGCATTGGAGCCTCCCGGCACGAGCTTTGATTCTGCGCGATCCTTTGGGTTCAGGGTTTGGGGTTTTGGGAAGTCATTCACCAGAGCGTTCAACCAGCAATTTGCCTCTCTAACTTGCGCTCCGACCTCTCCAAGGTCGTCACCCGCAGACGCCCTAAGCCGTGAACCCTCAACCTTGAAGCCTAATGCCGGTGCTGAACAACTTGAATGCGGTTTGGGGGGGGTGTAGTGTTTATACGTATTTTCTAGGAACCCGGATTCCAAACGCTTTGCATGCACCCTCAAAAATTCAGCGGCTCTGCTGTATGGGACTTGCTTGTATGTCCAGAGGTCGACTATCGACGGTTTCATGATAAGGAGCCTGAAAAATTTGAGTTCCTTGGGCTACAAGTGAGGGCTACCGATCCCTCATGGGATTTTACCATCAATGTTTGAGAAATCCATACACCATGCCCCAACCCCAGCTGGGTTAAGGCGTCAGTGAGGTCCAAAACAATATCCCCTTGTTATGTTTATGGCATACACAAAAGCCTATTTCAGTTAGTACGGCCTTACACTAAAAAACCCACCAGCAAGCCGTTTTACAACCCGATAAAACTCTCTGCATCGCTTTGAAACCTCGACAAAATCGGCAGTTCCTGTGCCAGATACTGTTCTGATTTCTAAGCCCCCTGCATGAACCAGTCGTGCCCCTATACTACAACCCAATGATCCTTTTTTGTATCCAGCAAAAGCTCCAGGGTCCTCAATAAAATTAAACCCCCAAACCCTAAACCCTAAGACCCTAAACCCCTAAACCCTAAGACCTTAAGACCCTAAACCCTAAGTCCCTAAGTCCCTAGTTTAGCCTGTAGCTACGAAGAAGTCCGAAGCTGAAACTCAGGTTCAATTTCTTTTCGACTGCCTTATGGGTCTGAAGGACCGGGCATGATTCTGTGGTTCAGGGTTTATGCTTTATCTGGGTTGTTTAAGGCTTTCGAGTTTCGATCCATGTGTTTAGGACGTTAGGGGTTGAGGGGATGAAGGATTGTGTGCTTTCGTGGTCGGATCTTATGCTGAAGGTAAAGGAACATACTTTAAGTTAAATTCCTTACATCGTATTAGAGTTTAGTGTTTAGTGCAAGTTTAGGGCTTAGGTCCTTAGGTTGAGAGTTCTGCTGTGTTTGGGGCTGCTCGTTCCGGCGACGCAGATTCGCTGTACTCGGTGAGCCTTCTCATAAGCCGTTCTTTCCCTTTCCTAGCCCTATTACCTGAAGCATCTCAGTGCTCGAGCACGGTTCACCTGGAAAGAAGAAGTTGCCAAGTTGTGCTGGCTACCAAAAGCCCGGGCCGAGTCTTTATCTCCGCTATTCCTATGGTCGTCATCATCATCATGATAATCATCGATCCCGACCATCACGACCCCATCACCATCATCAGGACTGCCATCAACAGTAACATCGTGCTTAATATCTGTATCCCATATGACATTATTGCTATCATTGTCACCATCTTCATCACACTGAACCTCAGTAGTCGGTATTGTTCATCTCCAGTCGCATGTTCCATCAGCCTTGAAGCCAGAACAATGCGCCCAAAACCATTTTATTCTTCATCAACTGAGGGCTCGCTTGCAGGGCCGACCTAGACCTTGGCTTTGGGCTTCAGATTCGGGCTAGGACTTGTACTGGATGTGGCTCTTCGTTGATTGGTGTTTAGTGTCTACGCAGGGCTCATGACTGCCGCACGGCCCTAAACCCCACGCTCTAAAAACCTGAAAAGGTAGCAGCAGGCACTATACCCTAAACCCGAAACCCCAACAGCCCTAACCTTAAGGACGAAAAGACCCTTAAAAGAAATGGCCCTATACCCTTATACTATAAATCCCTATATGGTCTATGAACCTTAAACCCTTTTAGGCTTCATTTCGTCTTTAAGGAAGCCAAGCAGCCCTAAAAGCCAAGAGCCAGGAGGCCCAAAGAGCCAGGAGGCCCCACGCCCTAAGCACAGGAAGCTTCGTCTTCGGGATCCCACCTCAAACTTCAGCTCTGACCTTAGCTGTACTCCCACCAACCATACTTAGACCCTAAACCCTAAACCCTAAACCTAAACCCTAAGCCCTGTTAGAGGATCATGAGACCTCGCTACTACGATTGTAAATAATGTAACTTTAGATACGATCTTGCCCTTTGATTTGAGGTACTTTAACCTTACTTACTTCGTCCCATACTCCTCCAAGTAAGGCTTTAGAGCTTAGAGGCACGAGCCTGAAGTATAAACACAGAGCTTCTCGAAACCTTGGTTCGATACTCGATACGTCCGCAACCCCGAGCTGCAACCCCAACTCCCTCAGACAAGGATTTCAACGGCTGTGGATGCATCCTTGCGGACGACATGGGCCTCGGGAAGACTCTTCAGTCACTCGATGTGAGTCGTATACTGTGGAGACCTTAATAAATTGAGCAGAGTTTGTGTGTATATTGTAGTATAAGCGCAATACAGGGGATACTGTGTACTTGAACACTCAGGTGTCTATGTTTGGAAGGGGCTGTGGGTGTAGGATGCAACCAACAAGCCCTTACCCGAGGGGGTTGAAGTCCTTGAAAAGAGTATGCTGCCTCCTCCACAACCATACAACAGCAGTTCAAGCGCCTGATCATGTACCCCAAACCCTAATAGAGGGGCCTTTAAGGCCCCCAAATTACCCCAAAACCTGTGAACCCAGAAGCCCCAAAACCCTAAACCCTAAACCCCCAATAAGCCTCAAGCCATCATCCAGCAGGTCGGTTGTGGCGATTTGGACTCTCCTAACACAGGCGGGAGCCCATTCCCACTATGGCTGCTTTTGCCTCTTTGCTATGGTGGTCAATTTTCAAGCCTGAATAGTTAGTACATGATAATATAGGGGTGTATCATACGACAAGCTGTGGTAAATTATATCACCCACGTAACAAACCCTATTTTACATATTGAGGCCCTCGTTTCAGTCCTAGACTAACTTTAGCAGCCTCTTGCGTTGTCCTTATTAAGGCTGCCTGTTACATCCGTCCCCACATATCAACCCCATGCAATCCGAATGCCTGAACCCGAACCTGACACCTGCTGTAGCCAATTTCGAAGCCTTGGGCCTTGGGCTCCAAAGTCACTACAGAGCTTAGCGGGTTTCAGGGTTTTGGGGGTTCCCTTAAGGGGCTTCTATGAGGGGTTGCTATAAGGGTTACGACAGTGCATCAACACAGCAGTCCCTACTTCAAGCGTCGCTGCAGGGCGGCGCAGGTGGGCGTGGCATTTGCCGCAAGGCCCGGCCGGCATTTCCAACTTGCTCTTCGTGCATCGTCGTTCTTATGCTTAGAAGCGTTCTGTAGGGGTTTAGGGGTTTGGGGGCAATCGGTGTCTCTGTGCACTTGGGGTAGTTGAAAAGATCAGGCAGACCTTCTGAGTAGCTCATAGTCGTGACTGCAAGTACGGTAATTGGGAGTATGCCGATCCTGTAGACTCTAAACCCTAAACCCTAAACCGTCTACATATGCCGATCCTGTAAACTCTAAACCCTAAACCCTAAACCGTCTACATATGCCGATCCTGTAGACTCTAAACCCTAAACCGTCTACATGCCATCTTCGGGTGGTCGAAAGCCCTGAACCATGGGGCTGCCCCCAACTCCGAGACGGCTCCGCTTACTTGAAGGGGCAGGGGACTTAGTAAGTTGGTTTTAAGTAGGGTTATAATGGAGGTAACTCCATTTAGGGTACTTATAACTCTACTTATAACCTACTTACTAAGTCCCCTACCCCTCCAAGTAGTCCACTCGAGCCCACCCCGCACCCAACACCTATAGGCCGTGATCCTCCAATGCTTAGACCCTCAGCGCTGAAACCCCACCCACCCACCCTGCCGGGTCCAAGTAGCTAATAATCTTCACAGACTATACAAAATACAGCGCCATAAGTACTTCCGTTTTCAGCCTAACTACCGTACTTATTGAGGACCTTTGGGCCCGCACTGCGCACGCTATAGCGAACACCCAAAAGCCAGGGCCCCACGTCGAACACTCATGGTGTATAGAAGCTTATATAAACTTCTTGTTTTGGAACCCATGCAGCCCTTACGCAACCCTTTTGGAAACCTTGCACAATGCTTCTGCAATCCCTTCTGACATTGACCCCTTTGGCTTGTTTTCTGAAACACGAACCCTAAACCCCAAACTCTAAAACCTTAACTCTAAACCCTTAACTCTAAACCTTAAACTCTAAACCCTGAAGTCTAAGCCTTATAAACCCACTCTAAACCCTAAATCCGTTGAGCCATTCCTTCAGGCGCTGGTGGTCTGCCCAGCGAGCTTAGTGAAGAATTGGGCTGGTGCCACTTTGCTGCGCTGCCCCAGACCTTCCAAGATCCCTTAAAGGAATATACCAAAGTTCCCAAAGGTTCCTAAGTACCTACATAGTAGGGTTTCTATAGTAGGATTTACGATGGTATATATCCCTATAGTATTTAAAAGACTTTAGACCCCAAAGTAGGTACTATTTGTATCCTTGGAGTCTTAGGGTAAAGGAAATATGCCATAGTAATTCCTGCCATAGAAACCCTACTATGTCGGTACTTCGGACCTTTTGGGAAGTTTCTATATCCCTCCGAGCCCTCAACCCTGGCGCCATATGACCGAACCGCACTCCCTCCCAGGAGTTTGACAAGTGGTTGCACGGCAAGTGCAAGTATCATGCACCTCGGCAGTCCGATTTGTGCTCTTAGTAGCTGAGTGGATACACTTTACACTTTTGGGGATAATAGTACCCACTATAAATCTGAAAGTGTAAACTTTTGGGGGCTTATGAACTCAGCAACTAAGNTCCGATTTGTGCTCTTAGTAGCTGAGTGGATACACTTTACACTTTTGGGGATAATAGTACCCACTATAAATCTGAAAGTGTAAACTTTTGGGGGCTTATGAACTCAGCAACTAAGTGAGCAGTCCGATTTGTGCTCTTAGTAGCTGAGTGGATACACTTTACACTTTTGGGGATAATAGTACCCACTATAAATCTGAAAGTGTAAACTTTTGGGGGCTTATGAACTCAGCAACTAAGNTCCGATTTGTGCTCTTAGTAGCTGAGTGGATACACTTTACACTTTTGGGGATAATAGTACCCACTATAAATCTGAAAGTGTAAACTTTTGGGGGCTTATGAACTCAGCAACTAAGTGAGAGTTGTATCCACCGGAATGGCTTTGTGTTAGGTGTTACAAGGGTTTCTCAGCTTGTATAAGGGGTTTTGTGCTGTACACGTGCTCTTCACGGGTGGGAGACGGTGTCTGAAGACATGATGACTATCTATTGATTCCCCTCAGGACTTTGTAAGATATTGACAGTGTAGAAACTCCAAAACCCGAGTCTAGAGTCATTTTAGGCTTGGACTTCTCATTATGTGCATCTTCCAAAGGATGGTAATGAATCAAAATGGTTTAGGGTTCAGGGTTCCCAACCCCAAGCCCTAAGCATTTTTAGCCACTTGGGGCTAGACCGCGAACCCGTGCGGGAGTTGCGAGAAGTCAGCCTCCCAGAACCCTTATGCAACCCTCAGAAAGGCCTGTTGAGAGTTTTGGGGCCTCAAGCACCCCCCCCTCTCCCCCTCCCTCCCCCTCCCTCCCCTCCCTCCCCTCCCACCCCTCCCCCTCCCCTCTTTACATACGATTGACGAATTGCCCCGGGAGACCACCATCGATAATTTTTAGTGTTTCCCTCGCGGGGCTCCTCTGTTGGAGCAGGCGTTCCGTAGAGTTGCATGAATGGTCTGATAGGTTCTACCAGGATTTAGTAGGGTTTCATTAGGTTTTCTGAGGGTTCATAACGACCTACATAGTTATTGGTTGTTCTTGTTTTCTCTGCATGTTGTGTTCTTCTAGTAGATGCCAAAGGAATTCAAAGCGATGCAAAACAAGCCTGAGAGGACAGCCGAGACTATTGAGTTGACTAGTCCTAGCTAGCCTGGGGCAGCAGCAGTTTCTAGCGTTTGTGGTTTTTTAGGCTTCAGGGGTGGCAGAAAAAGCAGGGTTTAGATTATAAAGGGCTTTGAGGAGTTTAGAATATTGCTGAGCGCATGTTGTGGGTGCTATTCTGGCGATAGTACGTCGTCATCAACAGCCTTACTGAATGCGAGTCGCCGGTGTCCAGCCCTTAAGGTCGGCGAGTCTTTACGCAAGCTCTGTCTGTGGAATAGGGTCTCCCAGTCAGTAACAGTTGAATAATAGCTACGGAATAGACTTAAAGACATACCAGGCCCTTAATAATAGTAGGCCGTTTATAGACGGTTACAGTATGGGGGGGCATAGCGTGATGTGTGACAAAGCCCTGCCTTAGCTGCTCTCTTGTGAAGCGGCCACCTTGAATCCTAAAGTCGTCAGCCTCCTGTGCTTGAGGCTAAACCTCCAAAGCCCTAGCACCAAGTTCTGAACCCAGAAGAATCCGCACATCCACTAACCCAACGCCCTAAACTCCCAAGCCCTGAAGCCCCTAGAGTATTAAACACCGCGTCGCCCGTATCCTCAATCCCTCAAGTTCTAAGCCCTCGTCCCCAAACCGTTGCGTTCACCCAAAGCGCTTAGCTTGCCACAGTGTGCTTGAAGCATCAGGGAACTGGGGACCTGTGTCAAAGTAGGTGACAAGTAATCACACTTTACCCTAAACCCCACCCTAAACCCCTGAACCCTACACCCTGAACAACAGGTTACATGGATATCTCTGAACTGTAGTGCTTTTTATAAGCGATCTACATCGCCCCCTCATCCTGTAAGCAGCCTCGCAGCCTTTGCCCAAACACCAAAAGAAACAAAATCCCATGAACCCCAAGGAAAGGGTTTAGGGGTTGAGGAGTTTAGGGTTTAGGAGTTTAGGGGTTTAGGGGTTTAGAGTTTAGGCGTTAGGGGCCTTAGGGTTTATAAGTTTAGGGGGTTTAGGGATTTAGGGAAGCTCAATAACTCTACAATCCTGGTGCCCATGCACTCTGATCCTTGAAGTGAACCCTATATAAACCTTCAACCTCGAATATGGAACACCCCGAAACTTATCCTAAACTAGCCGCTGTCGTTTGAGTAGATGGTTTAGGCAAGTATAACCCTTTAATATAACCTATAAACCCTACTACTAGAGGCACACAATGCCGGTTGTTTAGGCCCTAAACCCTAAACCCTAAACCCCTAAACCCTAGACCCCTAAACCCCTAATCCCCTAAACCCCTAAATCCCTAAACCCTAAGCCCTGTTGTTTAGGTTCTAGGGACCCTAAGCCGGATGCTGTGACAAGGCATGTGCAGTCTCCGGCCAGGTGGGTGTAGGGTTTAGGGCTTTGTGGGGGGGGGGGGNTGGGGGGGGGGGGGGTTAGGCGTTTAGGCGCTCAGGGTTTAGGGGTTTAGGGTTTATATAGGGGTTTAGGGAGTGTCTGGGTCTAGAGTTTCGGGGCTTTGTGGGCTTCGGGGGTGTAGGCGTTTAGGCGCTTAGGGTTTACGGAGTGTAGTAGAGTTTAACAGTGAGTTGGAAGACTGGTTGCAGGGTTGAGGGTCCGGGTCAATCCGGGGTTCAAGTTCAATTAGGGGTTCTGGGTTCAGGGTTTGGGAGTTGGAATTTAGGGTTTGCTTGTTTAGGAATAGGGGTTCAATTAGGGGTTCAGGGTTCAGAGTTTTGGAAGTTGGAACATGGGCTAAAGATGATTTATGCGTGAATTCCCTACCCGAGCCTAGCCTGCAAGTGCAAAGGGAATGGGACAATCATGCTACTAGGGATGCTGACAGCACCCAAACCCTGTAAGCACTAAACTAGATCGAGGGTTTACCTTAACCCCAAATAACCTACCTTTTTAAGGACTTATACAAAGAAACATCTTAGGGAACCCTAAAAAGGTAGGTTATTTGGGGTCCAGGTAGGGTCTTGGCGCGAACCCTGGCCCGAGTCCCTATAAACTCTAAACCGAGAGTTCGTAAGTGGGGTTTAGGGTTTAGAGTGTGTGAGGCGACAGTCGTGTAAGCCGACATAAGCCGACTACTGGCGGGCCTCGGACCTGCGAAGAAAAGGTCACTACATGTTAAAACTACACCCTAAACCCTAAACCCTAAACCCAAAACGAGTGGCGGGTCCAGGTTCCAAGGTTCCTCCACCCTAAAACCTGAGCTGCAGCCCTCAGACATCGCTTCTTGTCATACTGTTGATGGACAAAATCCTGCATGACCCTATGGACTCTAAACTATGGGAATTATGGTATATTCCTGAAAAAGGGGAATGCAGGATTTTGTCCATCAACAGTAGTGAAGCGGGCCCTCATGTGCAACTGAAACCCAGAAGCCTCAGCTCCAGAAGTCCTACACCAGAAAGGCTCTAAGGTCAGTTTACCTAAGGGTCCAAAGGATACTTAACTTAGGTTACAGAATAGTAGTTTCGTAGGGTAGAGTGCATGGTTTTTGGATACTTGGACCCCTAGGCTTAGGGATAGCGACTTCCTGCAGCCTGAACCTTAGAGGTTCATGTAGATAGATCCCTGATCAATCACTACCCCCCCCCCCTTTCTCCCACCCAGCCGCCATGCCTACTATTCAGAGTCTGTGGGAGGTCTATCAATCAGGAGTTTACACCAAGATTCAACTCTATTCCTTTTAACGCCAAGCCCGGCTCAACCTGGGACGAGGCTGCCGTCAGTGGTACTTTCGGATCGTTCAAGCAACTGGGCTTACATTGGAAGCTTAAGCCAGAAACTCTACACCTAGAGCTACCGCATTACAGCCTAAACCCTAAACCCTGACACCCGAACCCCCTAATGCTTGTTTATGGAGCCCTTGCCCAAGCCTAGAACTGACCCACCCTAGCCTCCAACTTCGATTTTGCTTTTAAGTTGAACGATAAGCACATCAGCCCAAGTTTCCTAAGCCATTACATAATATATATATATATATATATATACGGTTTAGGGTTTAGGTCTCTCTCTCTCTCTCCCTCTCTCTGCCTCTCTGTATATACATGCGCCCTGGACACCCTGAAGCCTGAACATCTATGCTGACTGCTGAAATTCAGACTTCCGCTTGAAGCCTCAACGGAATCTCCCAGATTTTAGTTTTTTGGGTCATAAGCCTTCGGATAGTATAGGGGCCTTAATGGTTAGAATAGGGTTTTGGGGCTCATTGTACTATAAGTATAACAAGGAACCCCCCCCCAAAATAGTATAGGTAATTATTGAGGCCCCTATATTACCTGTGTTAAGGCTTCGGCACCGCAGGCCCAGACCTTCCCTAAACCCTACGTGGAGGATCATGGGACTTAGTAAGTAAGATTAGAAGTACCGTAGTTGGAGTCATAAGCAAACGTAGATATAGCTGTCCTGTTTGTAACATTTTATAATCCTAGTCCTGGTTGCTAAGTCCCATGATCCTCAAAGTAGACCCTAAACCCTACACCCTTGTAGCACCCTCATAGATCCCTTAAAGGGACCCTTAATTAAACCCTTACTAAGTCCCATGATCCTCAAAGTAGCCCCTTAAACCCTAAACGACCCTAAACCCTGAACCCTAGACCCTAAACCCTAAACGACCCTAAACCCTGAACCCTAGACCCTAAACCCCAAACGACCCTAAACCCTAAAACCCTAAGCAGCCAAGGTACGACCGCGAGTCGCGAGTCCTCATTGCCTCCTACGAGACCTTCCGCGGTCACGCCCACGAGGCCTCGAATTGCCCTTTAGGGGTTTAGGGCATTAGGGGTTAGGGATTTAGGGGTTTAGGGTGTCGGGGTTTAAGGATCTGTAGGGAGTTTGGTGTTTAGGGGTTTAGGGGTTTGGGGCTAAGGGGTTTAGGGGTTTTGTGTGATAGGGTTTAGGGCTTAGGGTTTGGGGTTTTGGGTCTACGGGTTTAGGTTTTAGGGGTTTAGGGCCTGTTGGGACTTACTTGGAGGGTTGGGGGACTCAATAAGTGAAAAGGAGGTTTAGGTCTTGGAGTTTTGGGGGCTTAGTAAGTAGCAATCTTGTTCCATAATTCCGACTCAGGATCCCGCTAAGGGCACTTATAACTATACTTATTACCTACTTACTCAGTCCTCCGACCCTCAAAGTGTCTTCCTTAGGACCTCACCTTTGGGAATGTTCTTGGATTTGTCATATTTCAGTGTAAAAAGTTTAACAAGTTAACTTTCAGAAAGCGTTCCAAGCATAGAAGCTTGCTTTGTCACTTTGCGGGAGTTCCCCCATCCCCATCCCAGCCTTTTGAAGTCCATTCTGTGAAGAAAAAGGTGGGGGTTGCAAGCGCAAGAGCAGGAGCAAGAGCAACAGCAGGAGCAACTGCAAGAGCAAGAGCAAGAGTCACAACAGGAGCAAGAGCAAGAGCCGCAGTGGGAGCTGGAGATCCATGATGGAGCCCGTATAAGGACTCCCCAGAGCCTTCGGTGGGTTCAAAAAGCCTGGGCCTCCGTTTTCTTTCAGGTCGCTGACGCAGGGATCGATCTTATCGTCTGTGACGAAGCGCACAAGCTCAAGAATGACGAGGCGCAGAGGTTTGGAGGTTAATTGGGATTAAGGGGATTGCTCGTCGGGTCTTAAGGTTTAAATACTTGGGCGGTTGATGTGGGCAGATGCAGCAAGTTACAGCACGCATTAAAATTTAGGGTTTAGGGTGCAGGATGCAGAGGTTCTCCTGCTTAGCTCAAGAGCGAGGCACTGCCTGTGCCGCTTTTAAACTATAGGTTTCGACGCGTGCGCTTGAGGCTTCAATAAATCTCTCGAGGCATCCTAAGCCCGAAACGCTGGAAGCCCGGTAAACCCCTTGCAATGCCTAACAGGCCCCTAATAGGCCCGTAGTAAGGAATAGAAGCCTAGTTCAGAACGGGCCAGGCTGCCACGACAAGATGCATCGCTGGCCTGTCAGCGAAGCGGCGTCTGCTGATTTCTGGGACACCGATTCAGAACAGCTGCTTGGCTTAGGGTTCACCTGAACGGTTTTAGTAAATAGGACTTTACAGGATAGGGCTTTGGGGTTTTGGGCTTGAGGAAGCTCAGCTGTCGGCTGTGGGAAAGGATATCATCCGAGAATTCCATTTGGGGTAATGACCCCCCCCCCTAAACCTAAACCCCCGTGATCCTTTCATATAAGGGCCTTGATAACTACCAATACTATTTTGGGGGTTCCCTATTGTAGTATTATGGGCCCCCAAACCCTATTCTAACCATTAAGGCCCGTATATTAAGCAATCCAGGCTCTGGGCCCTACTAAATACCACCTGCTCAGGCCCAGACCTTTGGGAGGATTCAAAAAGTAGATCCCGTAAAGGAGATCCTATAAAGCATCCTTTAATTTAGGGTTTAGGGTTTAGGGCCTAATGTTTGAAAGGCTTGTTCCTATCCCTAAGACTCCAAATAGCCCAAAGTAGGTAGGTAGTATTTATAGACTTTAGACCCAAAAGTATGTACTATCTGTATACTTGGAGTCTTAATAAAATCTCTGAGCCTGATATTCAACCCTAATTAGACTCAGGATTTTAGCACTTTTTGTGGGAATAAACGGTTTTAGGGTCGGGACGCAAATCTAAGAACACAAGGTAGGCAAGCCTTGGTACGATTAGTACTAGAATCCGGCGTCCTTGCGATGCTGAAGACCCTAAGCCCGAAACATCCAAAAATCCCCCAACTGTAAGACTCTATGTAGCACTAAACACTGAATCCCGCATACACTTCAAAGGCAGCAAAGCCCCTAAACCCTACAGTTATATTTAACCTTCTAGTAAACTTCTTACAAATTTCAAATTATTAGGAACCCTTAATGGAGCCCTCAATCGCCCAAGTAACCTTCTAGTAAACCTTTTACAAAGTATTACTTGAAGGGGCAGGGGACTTAGTAAGCAGGTTATAAGTAGAGTTATAAGTGCCCTAAATGGAGCTACCCTAATTATAACCCTACTTATAACCAACTTACTAAGTCCCCTGCCCCTTNCTTAGTAAGCAGGTTATAAGTAGAGTTATAAGTGCCCTAAATGGAGCTACCCTAATTATAACCCTACTTATAACCAACTTACTAAGTCCCCTGCCCCTTCAAGTAGACCCTAAACCCTAAACTGGCCCTAAACCCTATAGATCCCTTTAAGGAGCCCTATAGATCCCTTTAAGGAGCCCTTTAGGAACCCTTACTAAGTCCCCTGCCCCTTCAAGTAGGAACCCTTAGAGGAACCCTGACCTCAAAGGCCCTCAAAGGCCCCTAACACCCAGGGGTCCAAGTACCCAATAATCATATACTCTCCAAAACACTAACCTAGATAACTACTATCCCGAGTACGTAATTATCTTACCTTTGGTTAGGGAATGGAAGAATGGTAGGAACAGTAGTGATAATCATGCCCCATTCCTCCATTCCCTACTAACCAAAGGTAAGTTATTGGGTCCTTTGGACCCTTGGGGTAACACCCTCAACCCTAAACCCGGCCCTTCCAACCCTCCTTTACCCTACAGAAAGGCTCTAAGGACTCATATTTTTGACTTAGTGAACGGGGGAACTTAAAACTTTTTGGCCTTATATATTAGCTCTATCTTAGAAAGTTTGAACTTTTTGGGGCCCGGTTGTTGAAGAAGAGAGTTAGGGCTTTTGGGCCTGAAAACCATGGTGTATAAGGCTTTTGGGCCATCTTGGGCCTTAGGGTTAAACCCTACACCCTCAACCCTAAACTCTCCTGGAATGATCTGGTCGATGCCCTTAAGAAGTATGTTTCACCTCTATGGACCCGAACCGGGTCGGCGTCTTTGGGAGAAAGGGCCGTCAACATAGATTAAAAAACAAACCTAAAGGCCTCAAACTTGTTTTTGCTATGCTTAGCGAGGCCTGGAGGAGTTTTTCACGCTGGTCAGCCTCGCCAATCCAGGCATCTCCTAGAGGGTTTTCTGGTGAATATAGGGTTCGTTTGAAGGTAACATAAGGGTACTATTAGTGTTCAGGGTTTAGAGTTCTAGGGTTTAGGGTATAGAGAACTTCGAGTATAGGGTTTAGGGGGGTTTAGGGTTTAAAGTGCTTGTCTTTGTTTATGCAGGATTGTTTAAAGGTCTGTTTAGGCTTCTTAGATTTCATATGGCTTTTCTAGATTGTGCGGGCTTCTTCGTTCTTAGGGTACTTTAGAGGGGGTGTTACAATTACAAGGACGATTTAAGGGCTTCGTGGGGTTTGGGGTTGGGGTTCAGAGCATGCCCGAAACCCAAAACCCCGAACCCTAAAACCACCGTACCTTTGGTCCTAAGAAGCAGAAGTAGATCCATTGAAGGGGGTTCCTACAAAGTACCCTCCCTTAGCAGTGTAGGGCCCCATCATAGGAGCTCCCTTAAAGGAGCCCCTATATACCCTAAACCCTAAACCCCCTATAAACCCTAAACCCTGAACCCAGATCTAGGAGCCCCTTGAAATGAAGCCCGTTGAGGGATCTACTTTCAAGATCCTCGGGGACTCCACAGAGGAGGTAAACCCTAAATCCTATACCTAAACCCTATAAACCCTAAACCTAAGTTCTAAACCCTAAATTGCCCTAAATTCCAAACCCAAAACATAAATCCTCATCCTTGGGCATTTATCCGAAACTTAAATTCTAAACCCTCAGCTTAAATCCCAGACCCTAAATCCTAAACATGACTCGACCGGAGCAAACACCTGGTACTATAGGGGCCTAAATAAGTACCCCTACCATGTTGATGGAAGTTGCTTTTGTTATAGGGAGTTGCTTTTATTATAACTATAGTATAGTGGGCACCAAAACCCGACTCCAATTATTAAGGCCCCTATACTAAAGCCCCAGAATACCCCCTTATAGTAATTCCTTATTGTTGCTGTAGGGGCTTTAATAATTAGAATAGGGTTCCTTTAAAGGAGCCCCGATACCCTAAACCCTAAACCCCCTATAAACCCTAAACCCTAAACCCAGATCTAGGAGCCCCCTTAAAGGAAGCCCGTTGAGGGATCCAGTTTCAAGATCCTCAAGAACAGGGTTCCTTCAAAGGGATCTTTGAGGGGATCTACAAGGGATCTAGAGTAGGGTTCTATATATTGTAGGGACCTTAGTAATTTGAATAGGGTTTCCTTTGAAGGGGTCCTTTTAAAGGGGTCTATAAGGATTACTATAAGGGGTATTGTGGGGGTTCAGTATAGGGGCCTTAATTAGAATAGGGTTTCGGGGCCCATTATACTATAAATATAGTAAGGAACTGCCAAAACAATATGGGTAATTCTTTAGGCCCCTATATTACAGGGCTTCTAGGGTTTAGGGTTCGGGTTTTGGGGCGTAGGGTTTTGGGTGTAGAGCTTTAAGGTTTGTGTTTAGCGGTGTCTGGGGTTTAGAGAGGCTTTCCC
The DNA here is from genome assembly GCA_003297005.1 of Symbiodinium sp. clade A Y106. Classification (NCBI taxonomy): domain Eukaryota; class Dinophyceae; order Suessiales; family Symbiodiniaceae; genus Symbiodinium; species Symbiodinium sp. clade A. The sequence goes on along the minus strand of BGNK01001182.1, from coordinate 167,093 downwards.
GTTTTGGGTAGATGCATCATTACTCCCAGCCCTGATGCATAGTTTAGGGTGTAGGGCTTAGGGGGGCGGGGGGTTCTAGACGGATCTAGAAAAAACTCTGCGAAAGGATCCCTAAAACCTAAACCCGAACCTTCCGAATGGCAGTTCAAGCGGGGATGGTGCTGGGGACCCTGAGGAAGCCTTTCCCAGACCTGTGGAAGGATCCGCCAAAATGGAGATCCCTTGATGGGGGGTTTCTACAAGTACCCTGTAGTCGCATAGGGTCCCAACTTAGGTGTTCGATCTACTCTAAACCCTAAACCCCACCAAACCCTAAAGAATCCCTTAACAAATAGTAAAAAAAACACTAAAAACACATAACGAACTCTAAAAGCCCTCAAAAACCTAAAGATCCTTCCAGCAGGGGTCTGGGCTTGGGAATCCCATAAGCCAAGACGTGTTTTTTCGAAACCTGGACACCTTAAACGCTAAACCCTGAACCCTAAACCCTCAGCCCTAAACCCTAAACCCCTAAATCCTAAACCCTAAACCCTGAACCCAAAACCCTCAGCCCTAAACCCTGAACCCTCAACCCTAAACCCTAAACCATGAGCCTGCAGAAGGTGTTTTCGGAGAGCTCAATGAGTTCCGACGCAGGCTGCCTCGGGTCTTTCCGGACAGCTTAGGGTTTGAGGTTGCGGGTCGTTAGGGTTTAGGGGTTTAGGGTTTAGGGTAGAGTTGAGGATGAACCTAAACCCCAAGAGTCCATGTACCCAAATAGTATATACTTTGGCCGTAGGGTAGTTTATAAGTATATAAAAATTTGGCATACTATTGGACCCTTGCGGAAACCCTGGCCCTGAACCGTAAACCCTAGGCCCTAAACGGAAAACTTAGTTCGTAGGCCCGGAGACGTCATCTGAACTGCATCGGATGACCCAGGACTTCGAAGAAGTGGGGGGGGGGGGGGGGGGTTNTCAGGAATTTAGGGCTTTATAGATTAAGTAAGGGCTTAAACTTAATCCAACTTAAAGGTCTCAGGGTACTAAGGGGGGTGGGCGTTTACGGTTTAGGGTTTGGGGTTTAGGGTTTAGGGCTTATAGGGTTTATAGGGCTTAGGGTTTGGGGTTTGGGGTTTTTAGGGCTTCGACTAATCCGTTGTCAAGGGTTTAGGGTCTTGGGTTTAGGACTTCCAATAGTTCGCTTGTTAAGCAACGTACAAAGAGACATGGGCATTCTCAGAAACAAACGAACTGAGAATACATGTTCACATGTATAAGTATATAAACACACACACATATACACATTCTGCTTGCATAATAATTAGCAAGAATACTCCTTAGGGTTCCAATTATACTATAACATACTCCCCTCAAAATGATCTTGATACTGCTGATGGACAAAATCCTGCATTACCCATTATAAGGAATGTACCATAATTCCCATAGTTTAGAGTCCTTAAGGTCATGCAGGATTTTGTCCATCAACAGTAGCAAGGCTTCTTTACCAGCGAGATGGCCTGAGCAAACAGGAAGTAGTAGTTACTATTGACTCGCGAACAGAGCGGTAGTGCAAAGACCCCTAATACCTAGTCAATTCTTTCAATCCTCCTGTATATACACACAGATCTATACATATATATATATATATACATATGTATGTATCCCTAGACTTGCGTTCTGCAAGGCCATTTGCCTAGGTCATGTTCACCGGGTGCTGTGACAAAGTGTTAACATCTGAATGTTTTTGGTTTGTTGTGGAAGTATGTAAGCTGAACTCTGTTTTTTCATTTAATGTTGAAACCCTAAACCCTAAACCGCTGAGTCGTCATATTGTGCGATGCTGTCCATCATGCTGCCCCTAGAACTGGGCTTGTCCATGCGGCTCAGATTGCATATGCTCTTAAGACCCTATGTCCTAGAAAGCCGCAGCTCCTTAGCCCGGTATTGCTGGCTTTGCCACCGAAATAAAGACTTCGAGTAAAGTAAAACAAGGATAGATCCAACGAACGAGTGCCACCAGCTACTGCTCAACATTGAACTCTCTGTCCTAAATCCTTCCAGAACAAAACACCTTGAAGCTGTCAACTGGTTTCCTACACCTTTGGCCCTAAACACCCTCAGCCCCATGAAGCCTCAAACCCAACCTAAACTTGCCTTAACGGCCCTAGTCTCTACATCTCTATACTTGCAGCTTTTCAGCCCTAACATCAAACTCCGAACTGCACCCCAAAACCTAGACCCTCGGCTCAGGCAGCCTGACATCTTGCATAGACGTCAAATTTCTCGCATACACTTCATTTTCTACATACACAAACAGCTATCCATCACAAAGCAACAACACAACTTGCCCTAATCCCTATAACCCCCATTCTTACACGAAAAAGCTAATGAACAAAACATTAGAATTGCAGCAGACACATCACAAAAAAAAAAACAATAGTTATTGATAGCAATGGTGATAAGAATCATAATGGTCATAGCAATATGTGTTTCTATTGTAACCTCATGTAAATGCAAAAAAAAGTGAACAGATAAGCGAATTTAGGTACCCTAAACCCTAAGAACCCTCAATGCAAAAAGTGAACAGGTAAACGAATTTGTGTACCTAAACCCCAAACCCTAAACCGATAAACGAATTTGGGAGTTTGCGAAAATAGGGGACCCGTATATAACCCCAAATAGTAGGATCCTTGTTATAGGGACCCCAAAATACGGTACCCCTAATTTTCGGAAACTCTAAACCCTTATAGACCCCTTTAGAGGAACCCTTATTGTACCCTTATAGTAACCCTTTAAAGGAACCCTTAGGTACCCCTAATTTTCGGAAACTCCCATGTCACAACCCCAACACAAGCCCCCAATAAGCCCTAGGAACTCACAAGTCTCCGACGGCCTACCTTTGAGTACCTTGTTTGTAGGGGTTTAGGGTTTAGGGTTCCTTATTATGGTTTCCTTATATAAGTCTTAAACAAGCTAGGCTATTCCGGGTTAAGGTAGATCCTAAGCCCCCGACCCCTTCAAAGGGCGATAAACCAACCCCTATGGAACCCTTTAAAGGAACCCTTAAAGTACCCTTAGAGTAACCCCTCCAAAGGAACCCTAGGGTACCCCCTAAGTGTCGGAAACTACCTATAGTCTCCATTGTAGTTCCTTTTTTTGGTTAACCAAAATCTCTATTATAGGCTCCTAACCATAAAACTGGTTAACCAAAAAAGGAACTACAATGGAGACTCTAGGTACCATTTAGGTACGCGAATCCCATTCTTCGGGGCCGGGAGCCCACGGCCACGGCAGAGGAGAGGCAGAAAGCCGAGGCCAGGGGCTACAAAAACTCGGGTTTAGGGGGCTCTTTAGACGGGGGTTTAGGGGTTCCTGTAAAGGGATCTATAAGGAATTAGGGGTTAGGGCTTTGGGACTTTATGGTGTTAGGGTTTTAAGGTTCAGGGTTTTGGGCTAGGGTTTTGGGCGTAGGGGGTTTCAGGGGTTAGGATTTTTGGGGTTTGGGGTTTAGGGTTGGGGTTCCTTTACTAGGTTCCTTGAAGGGTACGCTAATACCAGGGTTGCTACAAGGATTTTGGGGTTCAGGGGTTCAGGTTCAAGGGGTCGAGGGTTTAGGGCTGTAGGATTTTTTGATTCGAGTTTAAGGGTTAGGGGTTTAGGGTCTCGGGTTTGGGGTTCGGGGTTTGGGGTTTCAGGTGTTCAGGGTTTAGGGTTTAAGGTTTGAGGTTCCTATACAGAGTTGAGCACTGCGTCTCGAACAGTTGCAATAACAGAACTTGGGGTCGAGGATGTAGGATTTGTACCACAAGGGTTCAGGGTTTAGGGCTCAGCGTTTAGAGTTCGGACTTGAGGGTTTAAGGTTCAGGATCTGCACCACAAAGGATCTCAGGAGGCAGTACACCATGACATGACTGACGGTGTATCTACTATCATTGTCGAGACAGGCCCCAAAATTCAAACGCCCATCCTGGCCATGGCTGTGAGAGCGGAAACTGCACTGGTAACGCACATGGATTTGTTTGGTAGTGCGAGAACGTAGTAATCTTCAACTATACATTAGCAAATTACTATGACTTGATATTGAAACCCTCCGATGGGGAAGACCGTGAGTTCAGATCACTCTGAGCCCGAAAGGAAGGGTTCCGGGTTAGGGGATAGGGTTTTGGGGGCTGTTAGGGCTCAGGGTTTAGGGTTGGGGATAGCCGATTCCCAGAACCCTGAACCGTCGTGCGTTTGGTGTGGATTGAAAAGAACTCAACAGACGAAGCATCAATACCGAGATCTTGGACCAAAGCTTGCTAGGTTTGTGTTCAAGGAGCTGAGTGCAAGGTACTGTCGGATCTAGATTTGTATAGTATAGGACATGCTTGTCGTACAGCGGTAATAATATCTGTTACATGATATCGCCTTAACAAAGAGCCCGGAGTGTAGTGCTGGACGATAGCTCTGCGCACTTCTGGCGGAAGGGCTGGTGTTAGGAAGTAAGATTTTAGAGTGGAGGGGCCCCAAGCCATAAACAATAAGCCCTAATATATAGGGGCTTCAATAAATACCTATACTATCTTGCTGTTCCTTATTATAACTATAGTATAGTAGGCCCCCAAAACCCTATTCTATTTATTATGGCCCCTATAGTCAACCCCCATAATACCCCTTATAGAAATCCTTATAGACCCCTTTAAAAGGAACCCCTTTAAAGGAAACCCTAAACCCTAACCCTCGGCCAGGAGATGTTGGCAGAAGTCTCTCACGTTACCGACCGCTTCATTCTGCGACGAACGAACCGCTTGAACGCCCGCGGCGGGGCAACACTTGGCAAAGGGCAATTAGGTTTGAGGATTAAGGGTGTATAGGGAAAACTACAAATGTTATCCCCGTATAGTCCCTAATTAATAACAATTTTTATGTAGTCGAATACGCCTGAATACGCCTCGAAACTCTGGCATAACTATCATGGTTTAGTTTCTTCTCTGGCTAAGTTGGACGCTGGATTGTAGTAGGTTTTTTGTGTGACCTATTCGATGGGTAGGATGCCAGATTAGAATGGACGGCAAAGAGCAGCACGACCATCGAGCGTCCATATCAGGAAATTTAGGCATATCTCGGCCGTTTGAAGGTTTGAACGGCCTCGACATGCAGGGTTTTTGCGTTTTCGGGGACTTGGCACTTAAGGGCTTCTTGGAGTTCGGGTTTAGCTTCCCTCTAGGCGGGTGCTCCACACTTTGTGCTTCCTTCGACCGATGAACACCATGCTCAGCAGCTGATCGCACAGGTTTTCATTTGGCTGGCAACTGCTGCATGTTTGTCGCATTCTTGAACTATAAGTTCATGATGCTCGTACTGGCTCTGGATTCTGTCTTGTGTGCGTACTATGTGTCGCCAGCTTCGACAGTTTTGCGCGGAATTTGGCAGGGTCTTTGTGCAACAGCAATCAGGGCATAGTGAACAAACTATTCTTTAGGCTTTGAGTGTTGCGCGGTTGTTGTAGGCACCACCTGCCGATATGGGATCGAAGGCGTTGCCGTCGCCGCTGGTCTTGAGTCTTGATACCGCGTGCAGGTCCGCCGTTCGGTTGCCATGCATCAATGGAACCCAGCCCAGCAGCAACTCTCGGCAGCTTAGCCTAGACTTCAACTCCTAAACCCTGATTACCCCTTGAGCCCTGAGCCCTAGACGCTACGCGCTAAACCCTATAGACACCCATAAACGCACAGTTTAAGCTCTAAACCGTAGGCCCAAAAACCTTGCACCATCGAGTCTTGAGCTGCCAACCTGACTCCACCAAGACACCGGGTGCTTGAAATCTCACTTTCAGCCTGCCAACCGCAAACATGAAACTCAAGCTCGTGTCGTCAACAGCAGGGCGTAGGCGTAAGGTTTAAAGGCTCAGAGTTCTCGATTCTCAAGTATTGGGAGCCTTGTGAACCTGGTAGTATTTTTGATGCTTGCTACATCTTGTTGCATTCCGTACATGCCCATGTCACAGACACTGCGCTCACGGCTAACGTATTTGTGACCCGTCTATGTCTGGGGTTAGTTTTAGTTTGACTTATTGCAATAGTATAGAAGGGTAATTCTACATGATCCTTTGGGCTGTTGAAGCCGACAGCAACCAGAGGCTAACACATGCAGGCCGCATCAACACTGCAGGCGACAACGCTGGCCTTAGAGATTTTACTACTGCTGGCCCCATACCGGATGCGTGTTTTGAATATGGGGATGGGCTTTCCAGAGCTTCATTACAGATGTATTTACGCTGGGGTCTAGGTTTCTGTCACGGGACTCGAGCTTTCTGCACGAATATAATAAAGGTCTGAGGAATTAGCAATAGTATGCCCTGACAATAGTCTTTATACGAACATAACATAAAGGACCCCAAAACCAAGCTACCATTATTAAACCCTAAACTTGCCCTAAACCTTAAAACCTAAGCCAACTCTGTAACCCGGTCTACACCCGAAGGACTTACCTCCGACTTGGAGGGTTGAGGGACTTAGCAAGTAGTTTCCCATTACGGGTGTTAGGGCTTACCTGTAGCCGAAAAGACCTACCTTTTTAAGGGTTCCTCATTATGGTTTCTATATATAGTTCCTCAAAAAGGTAGGTCTTTTGGGCCACAAGTAGGGTTTAAGATTGAGGATTTAGGATTTAAGGTTTAGGGTTTAGGGCTTAATTAGGGTGCAGTTTAGGATACTTGTATCTTTACTTAGTAACTACTCACTAAGTACTCAAGTAAAGCTTCAAACCCAAACATGCTCCATTCGAGACTGCCTGGTGCTGAGGCTTTCTGCCACCCAAGCAACTTTTCAACGTGCCCCCAAGCTGGAGTTGGCCAAGTGGGACTTCCCAGGTTTAGGGTCTCGGGGCTTAGAGTCTTAGAGGGCTTTTGGGTTCAATATCTAAGCATAACCAAAAAATTCCTATTCAATTTTTTACGGATACGCGGGGAGTGAATACTTTGGGCTGGAGGCTCGCAAGGTTTGGGATGCAGGTTCCCTGTGTGACCTGTCCTCAGAAGAACCCTTACAGAGACACCTAAAGGTCCCAGGGAAAGCCTTCAAGAACTCTGTATAAACCTTAAACCCCAAAATCCTAAACCTGAAACCCCTGCAACCCCAATGTCTCAACCCTGAACCCCTAGCCCGAAATCCCCTAAACCCTAAACCCCTAAACCCTAAACCCTAAATCCCAAACATCCTAAAGCCTGAGCCCGACACAACGTCAAGCCTAAGCCCCAAGTCTCGTCACGGATCTCAAGAGCCGGTGGACTCTCATTCCCAAACCCTAAGGGTTCCATGTACCCAAATAGTATATCTTTAAGGGTTCCTTTAAGGATACCATAAGGGTTCTACAAGGGTTCTATAGGGTTCAGGGCTTAAGGGTCCATGTACCCAAACAGGATTTTCTTTGGCCTTGAAGTAGCCCCTATTTAGGTACTTTGGGGCCAAAGTACATACTATATGGGTACATAAACCCTGAACCCTGAGGTCGTTGGGCTTCAAGGCCATATCGATTTTTGGGGGCCTTTTCAGGGTTTCTGGTTTTTGGGTATGCTACGTGATCATTGCAATATCAAGCCTGAATACAAGTTTTGGTGTGTCAGGCTTGCATGTTTCTGTATAGGCTTTTGTTTGGCTGGTTTCAGCCTGGGGGCAGCCCTGAACCCTAAGCCCCGAAACCCTAATAGTTATACTATTTTTTTGTTTTTTTTTTTTGGGGGGGGTGCCCTATTAAATTATGGTAAAAAATAACCCGAAGCCCTAATTCTAATTGTTAATTAAGGCCCCCGTATTATGCCCTTTAGGGTCCAGGCTTCAAGCACCAGCGCCGAAATCCAAAGCCCTAGTATAGGAACCTTAGTAATTACCTATACTACTAGGGGGGTTTCTTGATTATATTTTTAATATATAATGGACCCCAAAACCCTATTCTAATTATTAAGGCCCCTACAAAGTATACCCCATAAAGTAATCCTTATAGACCCCTTTAAAAGGAGCCCTTAAAGGATTTAATAGAATGGACCCCAAAGCCCTATTCTAACTACTAAGGTCCCTATAGTAGTTTGGGGCAGCTTTCGGGTTGCACCCGAGCCCCAACTGTTTTGGGCGTGTACGGTTTATAGGGTTTTAGGGTTTAGGGTTCAGGCGGCAGGGATTTTTACAGAATTATATAAGGAAAGTCATAAGGGAAGCGCAAGAAGGATCACTGAAGAACAGGGTTTTCCAGTGTCCTTGTGTGGTTTAGGGCTTGGGTTGCCTAACGGTTTTGGCGGTTTAGGGTTTAGGGGAAGAAGGTAATAGGTTCTTTCGGGTTAAGGCAACCTTTAGAGGAATCCCTAAAACTATCTCAAAAAGCCGTAAAGGAACCCTAAAAGGACTGTTGCGCCTTTGATTGCGCCTGAGGTTTGTTATGCCGACGAACTTTCAGCGAAGGCTGGGTTTCATGGCGTTTGAGCCTTTAGGTTGTAGGGTTTCAGGTAAGGGTTTCGGGTTAGAGCTCAGGGCTTTGAGTCTGGGTTTGTAATTTAGGGTTGAGAATTGAGGGATTAGGGTTTAGGGTTCAGGGTAAGGGTTTAGAGTTTAAGGTGTCTAGGGTGGTTCTTTCCTGGGTTGAGAATTGAGGGATTAGGGTTTAGGGTTCAGGGTAAGGGTTTAGAGTTTAATGTGTCTAGGGTGGTTCTTTCCTTTGTTTCTTCTGGTCTCTATCCAGGCTCACGAGTAGAAGTCTGTCACACGTTTCCTGAGTGTCCCTGTTCTGAAGCTGACCACTAGGAAAAAGCCCACCGGTGACCGAGGGACCCCGAAGATCACAATTCGGGGCCCTTGCATGGCGAGCGGTGTGGTGCTCATAGACTGCCGAATGCGTACCCTAAGGGTCCATGTACCCAAATAGTATATACTTTGGCCTTAAAGTATTCCCTACTTCGGTACATTGGGCCCAACGTAACATGGAATCTTATCGGGATACTGGTTTACCCGAATGTGTAGCAGAAGGGTTCTCGTTTTGAAGATGGGTCGAGGGGACGGGAGCTTGCGGGAATGGGAAACGTCGCGGGGCGCTGGGAGGCCGCTGGAGGTGTGTCGAGGGGAGTGTCGCGGGACGGTGGTGATTCCCTAAAGGTCACAGCACTAGCAGGCAACTTGCTGGGTACTAGCCTTGCTTAAACGGGAGTCTTTCGACGGGGGGAGCCCCGGGGGCCCTAGCTCCCGATCCATAATTACTCAAAGATCAGATTGTTAAGTTGTTTAAGTTCTCTATGCGAGATTTAAGCTTTTGGGGGTCCTGTAAGCGCTGTTTGTTTTTTTTTTGGTGTATTTTATTGCCAAGGCTTCCTCTCGCCTTCGGGCCGGCCGCATGTAGGTGAAGAGCAGTCCCGGTAACAGGGGGAATGGGCCCTAAACCCAGACTTCCCTAAGCCGTGGGTGACAGATTAACCCCGTTGGCAACCATTATGTGGTGATAAATAGCATTTCCTACGGCAATATGTATATACAGCCGTTGCGAAGGCTCTACAGATCCTTCCTGAAGTCGAACGTTGCACGCAAGCTGCTGGAAGATCAGTGGCCCAGATGACGAGTTCCAGATTTAGAGGGTTTGAGGTTTAGGGTGTACGATTTAAAGCGTAGTGTTTAACAGTTGAGGGGCTTAGGGGCTTAATTATTAGGGGTTAGGGTTGCAAAAGTTAGGATGCATTTAGGGCTTTTGAAGTTTAGGGGCTTATGGGGCCTACATAGGGGTTGCAAAAGTTGTGGAGTTGTGTGCAGCCGCGGGTGTCAGGGTTGAGGGCTCATTTCTTCAGGCTGCTGGTTGACCTTTAACCTTGCGCACCTAACCCAAAGACGCCTATGTCAGCAGTGATCAAGTTTGACAATGTGCGGTTCGTACTGGTTGGTAGAGTTTCAAGTCAAGACTTCGGGCTTACAAAGCTTAAGGTTTTGGTTTTGTGAGGTATACTCTTGAGATTCGCGGGTTCAATCTGCAGGTTTTCTGTGAATTCTCAGACGGCTTGCATAGACTGTGGCCCTGAAAATGTATAAGCAGGCTTAGAAGAATCAAGCTCTCCGCAATTGCATCCCCGGCGCGCAGAGATGTCGATGTAGAGTTCCAGAGATGTTTACATCCTGACGTGCTACAGATACACGAGGTGCTATCCTTACCCATGTAACATGTTTTCAGGATGTTCCTTGTCTGACCCTGCAAGGATCTACGGTTTCATCAGAACTAAAAACAAAGCTATACTTTTGTCCATATGTAGAACTGTAAAGTGGTATAAAGTTAGATCACCCTGAACGTCCAAGGAAGGTGATACAAACCCGAACGTGCAACCCTGAATCCCTCAACCCTACAACTTTTGGCAATCCAAGGTGCAAGGCTTTGCAAGGGAGCCCAGGAAATGCAATCGTACCATTGACGCGGTCCCTACCCCTAAAGGAACCCTTACGGACCTGCAAAAGGATCCTAGTGACCCCCTCGGCGGTACACCCTGTTTTGATCCCATCGAACCCTTCTAGAAGCACTTGAAGGGCCCTAGGGAAGCCTTGCCCTCATCCTTACCCCCAAGACTCAAACCCCTAACTTCAAATAAACCTTAAACCTTACCTTAACCCTGAGTAACCTACCTTTTAGGGTTCCTCATTATGATTTCCTTAAATAAGTCCTAAAAAAGGTAGGTTATTCCGGGTTAAGGTACGCCCTAAACCCTAAACCCTAACACCCTAAACCCTAAAACCCTAAACCCTAAACCCTAAGCCTTTAAAGGAACTGCAAGATGACGCGGTCCGTGCTTTGCACGATTCGCAAGCTGCAAGGCCATCCCAACCCAGACCCCCGGGAGGATCTGGAAAGTAGATCCCCTAATTTGGGGCCCCATACTACTAAGGGTACTTTATAGGACCCCCCATTAAGGGATCTACTTTTTGGATCCTCCCGGGGGTCTGGGAATAACGTTTTTTTAAGAGTTCCGGGGCCTTGGGGTTCCTGTAAAGCTTCCTTTCGAGGTTTCCTGATCCAATTCGTTTACAACCCTAAACCCTAAACCCGGCCCTAATGCCTAAACCCTATAAAGCTTAAAGAGCTCCAGAGTTGTTTTTTTGGGGTGTCCTACTAGGGATCCTAGGGTTTATAAGTTAGAGTGTACCTTGCCCAGTTTGGGTAATAATGCCACCGTCAACCCATTAGATGATCATTCCTAGGGTCCCCCCTACAGATCACCGATAAATCACTACTACTTCCCCCATTAGATNTTAGAGTGTACCTTGCCCAGTTTGGGTAATAATGCCACCGTCAACCCATTAGATGATCATTCCTAGGGTCCCCCCTACAGATCACCGATAAATCACTACTACTTCCCCCATTAGATGATTATTCCTAGGGTCCCCCCTACACTTCACCGATATATCACTACTACTTCCCCATTATCAATACAATTATAGGAATAACCATAACCTCATCTATTATCTCTAAGGTGGCATTATTAGCCTAAATAGGCAAGGGGGTCCTTGTAGAATTTGGTTCAGGGCTTAGGGCTTAGAGAGTTTAGGGTGAGATGAGGGTTTCGGGTGGTGAGTTGAGGATTTTTAGGGTGGAAACTTTCCAACTTAATAGGGTTTAGGGTTTAGGGGGCGCCAGGTTAATTTGAATAGTCTTGGTCTTTGTCTTGTTTCTGGGTTTGCTTGGCTGCTCCGAGAGCGCCAGTGTATACCCTTCCCGTCAGCACGGGTTCCAAAAAGGGTTTTTAGGGTTGAGAATTTGGGGTTGAGACTGGCAACGTTCTGTTAGAATCTGTTAGATACTAGATTATGGCTTTATCTTGCTCTACATTTCTTCCTTGCCTTTGTCGTTTTTCGTGGGGGGTTTCTTTTGGGTCACATTTTTCGCCCGCTTGGTATATTCCAGGAGGCGGACGTTTCTTGAGGTTGCTGTAGTTTTCCTCTTGTTTTTGCCGACCGCCCGCCCGTTGTGCTGTCGTCATCGCCTACTTCTTTGGTGCAGTTTGCCGGGGACTCAGATGCCTGTGCCAGAATGAAGTCTGAAAGCAAGCGTCAGACTTCATGCTTGTCGCACTCCCGCTGACCACTCCATGTATTCATTGTTTGGCCGCTGCCATCACCAGACTCTTGTCAAAGTAGTGTGCTGGCAAAGCGCTAGTATAGAGTCAGTGTTCCTCACAATGCAGAATAGCGTGGGCAATGGTGGATATTCGGCTCAGTCCGCGATTCTGTCCATGAGCTCCTCCGACTTCTCTGAGTGGATTAAGAAGCAAGACTGCTCTGACGTTCTTGCAACAGCCCTTCATATAGCAAAGGAGAAGGTCACTGAGCACACCCTGAAGGTTCAAGAGTTCACCAAAAAGAAGATGGACTTGGAGACGGCTCTCAAGGAGCGCGGGGCCAAGAATGAACTCAATGAGACCGAACAGGATGTCGCTCCGGGGGAGGAGAGCCCGACGAAGCATGGCGTGGGCCAGGACGTTGAGAACATTGTTAAGGAAATCGAGCTGGGCACGATTGTGGCGATACAAGTCACGAATAAGAATCACACGACAGATCACGCAAAGCGCTTTGCTGATGCGCTAGTAAAGGTGGCGCGTGAGAAAAAAAGCACCGTCAAGACTCTCATTCTCAATTTCAACAAAATCATGGATGAGGGGGTAATGGCAGTCTCCAAAGTCATTGGCAACGAAAACTCTGTGCTGGAGGAAGTGCGCTTGTATTCATGTGGCATGACAGGTGTTGGAGCCATGGAGCTTGCCGGAGCTTTGGCGACGAACAAGACGGTGAGGTCAGTGATACTTAGCCAAAACAAAATCACATCAGGTGTTCCAAAAATCGCCGATGCTCTGGCGGTGAATTCCTCCCTCCAGTCGCTGGCAATGTATGCTTGCCACATCGATTGTGACGGAGCCAAAGCTTTGGCCAGCGCCTTGGAGAACTCAGCTCTGAAGGAGTTGGATATTTCATCCAACGAAAACATGGGCCTGGAGGGGCTTGCACACATTGCCAATGCGCTGAAGAAGAACAAGTTGTTAGAAGTATTGGACATCGGTCACAATGGCATCACTGATGAGATCGTCCAGATGTTTGCCGTGGCATTACAAGAGAACAAGGAGACAGCTTTGCAGAAGTTGGTCCTTGCTGCCGGCAAGATCACACAGGCCGGGGCTGACTTCCTCGTTCAAGCTTTGAAGGCAAGCAACAATGAGACCATTCGGAGTATCAGTCTAAGACTCAACGAAGTGTCACCCATCAGCGACGAGCGTTTCGTCATCTGAGCCTAGTTTGGCCGGTCGCCCGCGCGGCCCGGCGTCAGTGATGAGGGCGCCATCCGGCGAATGGGGAATGTAGAATGACCATCTCCTCAATGTCAATGCCGCAGACACCAGCGTTTGCGTGGGGACGTAGGCTTTTCCACCATTGGTTTTGCTTCTATCTCAAAGTGGTCCGTCTGTAAAAAAAAGAATTCAGTCAGAGTCTGCAGAGTTGAAACGAGGGTTTGAGAAGATTAACATTCGGCATTGGCAACGATGATGCGCGTAAAACAAGAGTAACTTGGCGCTTCAAAATGCAATGTGTCTCCGCTCCCCGAGGTTATGAAGACAACGTCTTCATCATCTACATGAAGGGGAGAGAGTGAGTTTTGCAGACAATTTTTGACATTGAGTGGTGAAAGGGTCTTTTAAATCCCCCCAATCCGTAACCCCAAACTCAGTCCACTCCCACTTCCCCCGACGCGAGGAGAAACGACCACAAGCTCAACATCAATCCGCGTTCCCTACAACACCACCGAGAAGACGCTGACCGACATCTACCTCTGCAAGTGCCTTGGTTATTTTATACAAAAGCAGCTTTTTTCAAAAATGAAAGCAATAAAAACATAAGTACAACAAAAGATACCCAAGATTTTGAAACATAACGGCTTCAAAACGGCGAAAACACCAAGAATGCAACAACAACATTGGAAAAACCTATACACAAACAAACGAAAAAGCAAAAAAACATCAGTATCAACATAAAAAAAATCAAGTTACTGAATGAGTGGGGTTTAGGATGACCACCAACCATAACATTATAATGTTGCTAATGTTATGTTTGCTTAATCCATTAAGTCAAACCCAGGTTTATTCAATAGTGTTCTAACGATTTTGTTACAATCATACGTTGTAGCACTTACACTGTATTTTTTCTGAGTATCCACGTTTGTATTTCTTCTTTGTCTCTACAATACATCATTTCATTAAACAATTTCTTAAACATGTTGTATCTCTTCATGGTTATGTTTGTGATCACATGTTTGACGGAATCATATAACGGGAATATGCGTTCCAAGCTTAAAATAAGCTTATCAACATCAAATAAACATAAATCATTGGTTTCAAGTCGTTCTTCTAATACTTTCTCTTTTTTTATGGTCTGTTCGCATGTCCAACACCGATAAGTAAAGCCATAGATATTATTAATAATATTTTCTGGTAGTGGCAATTCGTATAAAGTGCAATAACGATCATGTTTCTTACAATCCTGGCATTTACATTTAGTCCGCTTTTCCCTACTTTCCCTGATGTAATCGCTAACCTTGACAACATCCAAAAAAGCATTTATGATTTCATCCTGTTCTTTCTGAGTGAACATTTCCCTGTTAATATGTATAGGTGTTATTTCTTTAAATGTTTTCTTAAGAAAAATTTTATCAAAAGAAAAATTAAACTTTTAACAACTCAAAGCGCAAATACGCTCTATTGTTACCTTCAACATAATAATATTTTTGACCCAACTTTTCATCAATTTTTTCTATGGTATAAACATTTTGCGACCAATTTGATACACGTTCTTTTTCATTGGGCTTCCTCTTCCTAAATATTTTGACTTCATCATCAACACCTAGATCAGGATAGACCCGATTTCGTTTAGCATTCATATTTAAATGCAGTTCAACTTTTAATTCGTTGCTCGGTTTTCTGGCATCCTTTGGGGTGAAGCCAGTAGCGGAATGTTTCATTTTATTATTATATGTTAATAATATTTCAAAAATATAATCCGGCCACTGAATATTGTTTTTACCCTTTTTCTGATCGGCTTCAACACGACGATATAATAAATCTTTGAATGTCCTAATAGCTCTCTCGCTAAAATTTGGATGCGCCCTAGTTCTGTGGTGTTCTATGTTNTTGTTTTTACCCTTTTTCTGATCGGCTTCAACACGACGATATAATAAATCTTTGAATGTCCTAATAGCTCTCTCGCTAAAATTTGGATGCGCCCTAGTTCTGTGGTGTTCTATGTTCTGTTCCTGTAAATACTTTTGTATTGCCTCCTTGTTCATTGCTCCCTCGTCGTCTGTGTAAATTATTTTTGGTTTCTTTCCCATCTTGTTTAAGCACTCAATCATCCCACTGGCTAAATCTTCTTCCTTCTTACCTTTAATAGCCACGACATGCATAAACTTATCAAATATGTCAATCATTAACATTCCTACTCTAAATTTTTGATTCTTCAAACCATTAATAAAAAACAAATCCATTTGATACTCATATGCTGAATGCGGGGCGACAAAGCTATTTGAACCGACGGGCTTACGTTTTTGATCAACATTCTTTCTAAAAAACTCGTTAATATCAGACATTGTGATGGTTTTGTCTTTCTCGCGTGCTTCTTCTAAAGTCCGGTTTTTTGAACCAAACCCCGCACGATCAAAATATACATCATTAATAATTTTTTGTTTCTCACTCATATAAAAACAAAAGAAAATAATGATTTAATAACTAAATTAAATCATCATTCGTCATCCATCGGCTTTATGATCTTGAACTTGCTCATATCATATTTAGGTGTGCCACGCTTTGTTTTAAAAGGCTTTTTTGCATTCATTTTTTCAGATAACAGTTCTTCTGTCAACTCATCGGGGTTCAGTTTGATATTGTTAACTTCTTCATATTCACGGATCTTCTTTTTTTGAATGTGTCGTTGTGCAGATTCCCGTTTCATTTGCNGAGTTGTTCTTTGATTTCTTCCATTGTCATATCCTCAGGTTTCTTACTCATATTACTATACTATATATATTTTTTATCTTTAGACATATTTCTATATATTAAAAAACATTTAGTATTTTAAAAAAATCCTTGGAAAAATTACACTTAAAAGGAAAATTAATATATAGTTTAATTATATTAGTATATGTCCAAAGCCGTTAAGCGTAATACCGAAGCACTGCAAACATTCTATTACAACAGACGAAACCGCATCACCCAAGCCCCCAGAACAAAAGTTCAAAATATAATTAACTTATATTCAGATCGTAAGATCGCCCAATTCACCACAGCAGACAATTTAATCAGGAAACTCACCACCGCAAAAACAGACAAAGAAAAAACTNTAACTTATATTCAGATCGTAAGATCGCCCAATTCACCACAGCAGACAATTTAATCAGGAAACTCACCACCGCAAAAACAGACAAAGAAAAAACTAAAGCGGAAAAAGACTACAACAAGATCTATGACAAACATAAGGATAAAGAACAGCTAGGTCAGAGAATGGCACAAGCAAAAGAAGACAACAAACGAACGGGAAGAACCAACCCAAGAAAACCAAGAAAATATTCAATCAATGTCCATTTATACCAACTGAAGACAGAATCACACCAAGGATTATCAGTATCCTTCAGAGACAGTCGGGGTAGGGCATACGTTCCGATTTATATGAAAGATCCATCAGCCAATGTAGCCACAACACCGTGGGTTGAAAACCTAGCGGGGAGACGAATATTTAGAGACGAGAAGCCCGACACAAAAACATTTCATAGGCTCAAGATGTTGTTAATGACAGATGACAGTTTTAAAGCCGATGTCGGTTATGCCGAAGGTTACATTGCTTGTATTAAAGTTAATTACGCCGAAAGGGTAGATAGCGCCGATGCTTTCAAGCCACAAGAGGAAGAATTAACTAACACAGAGAATGTCAGTATGTATCACAGGTATATTCAGACACCCTTAGATCCACAGCATGAGACCTTTAAGGAAGCCATTAAAGTAGATCATTATGTTAAGAACGAGTGTTGGTTCAACACCTTGACGGATTATTATAAGGATACCCTTATGGGAGATCACAAGAGAGAGAAGAACAAACTAACAAAAGAAGCCATCCTAAAGATGATAAACAAGACGGAAGAAGATTTTAAAACAAAAGGGGCGTCAATATCAGACATGGCTAATGTGTTTGAACATTTTAACTTGCAAGTCAGAATTTATGATGTCTTTGACACTCTGATTTATAAGCGCGACCCAATAAAGCGAAACCATCACATCCCAGCCTTATATGCTATAGTGAAGAATAGNAACTTGCAAGTCAGAATTTATGATGTCTTTGACACTCTGATTTATAAGCGCGACCCAATAAAGCGAAACCATCACATCCCAGCCTTATATGCTATAGTGAAGAATAGTCACATCTACACAGTCAGTGATAATATGAATATGTTGAGGCAGATGATACCCAAAAGCAGTAATTATAGTATATCTGTTAAGGCATCTTCAGATTATCACATTAACGAGAAGGAGGAGCCAGTGGAATGTAAAATGATCACATGTCTAGACGACATCCGTAAATACACAGAACACAATGAATATACATTGGTGTATAATGGCTACGATCTGTCTCATCTCTTTTATCTTAGCAAACAGGCAGGATATGAGCCACAGGTTAGATTTAGCGCGGGGTTTGTGTCTGAACTTAACTTCAAGTTTAAGATCAAGATAAACAGCAAGAGCCACAAAGAGATTAAATACAAGGTTAAGACCCAGAACTTAGTATAATTCTATAGATGGTTCCATCTGCGTGAGAACGGAGCAGATCTACAACAAGATGTATAAAGCGATGTTTAACTTTAACACCGCCCTCTTCAAGCCTACTCACAAGTCATATTACAACGAAGTAGATGTAGAGATTTTTAAGGAGTGTCGCACCATCCCCCCAACGGGTGAAATAAATAAACATTATTATTTATATAACCCTAAGACAGACAAAGACGACAAATACTGTTATACCACAGAAGTGGCTACAGAGATAGATGTAAGAAAAGCTTACACATCTGCGTTTAACAAGATCGCCGAGATACCGGTATTCACTCAGTTTGATATCTGGAAGCCGTTCAATGGTAGTGTGACTGATTTTCACGATCTCACTCTCTACTTGGTCAAGCCCACCAAGCGGAGTTTATTTTTCAATAAAGCCTACACTTTAGTATATGGTATGTTTTTAAAGCACTTTGTGAAGCAATGTAATATTCTTTATTATAAGCAACCATCCAGAGTATACAAGGTGGATTATAGGAAGATCACAGCGGAATTATGGAAGACAGACATATCTGACAAACCAGCCGAAGACATCAGAATAAAGAAATTAATAGCTAATGTTAACTTCGGGCTACTTGAGAAAAACACGAACAAAGCCCATAAAAGTTATGCCTTTGATACTCTAAAGGAAGCCTTATATTATCAGAACAAGATCGGAGGAAAGATTAACAGAATCTCGGGTATGTATGTTGATGAGATTGAGTTACCGAACGGCGAGACAGACTTCATAGAAAAAGAGATGGATAGAAAATATTATTGCTTAACTGTGACCGATAAAGCCACCCTACGAAACGGATATATATACATCAATTATTATTGCAACACCATAACTTTAAAATGCACACCGACTACACCAAGCTCACAGAAAACCATATAGGAGTCTGGAGTGTTAAAACAGATGCCTTCGTAATCAGGAAGGAGCATTTAAGACGCGCTAAGAACCTAATAGAGTTCTCAGATCGTATCGGCGGGTGGAGACACGAGAAGAGTAAGAACATAGCAGAACCGACAGAGCAGTGGGCACCAAAAAAGAACGAACTGA
Organism: Symbiodinium sp. clade A Y106; assembly: GCA_003297005.1. Taxonomy (NCBI): domain Eukaryota; class Dinophyceae; order Suessiales; family Symbiodiniaceae; genus Symbiodinium; species Symbiodinium sp. clade A. Next base: position 148,225 of record BGNK01001182.1, on the reverse strand, counting down.
TCCCAATACCCATATTTAACAACGAGACCCGACCCATAGAAAACGAGTGGGACACGGAAAGCATAGCAAAAGATATCGTAACAAATAATCCTATGATGATCCGATCTAAGTATGCAGGTGGTGGCAAGTCACATATAGCAAAGCATTTCAGCAAGTTAGGCTATAAAACTCTGTTCGTAGTNATCCGATCTAAGTATGCAGGTGGTGGCAAGTCACATATAGCAAAGCATTTCAGCAAGTTAGGCTATAAAACTCTGTTCGTAGTGCCCCAGAACAGCTTATCTCAAAATATTGACGACGATGCGGTCACTACCAACAAGTTTTTTGCCATCCCTGTTGGGGATGGGGAGAAATTGCCACAGTTTGACCATAGCAGTTACAATTGTATTGTCTTTGACGAGATATATATGAATGGAACCCATATACTAAATAGAATTAGAGAGTTTGTTAAACGAAACCCGAATAAAATTATAATCGGAGCGGGTGACGTCAAACAGCTACCGCCGATTGAAGACCTAACTAATACAAGGAAGCCGGACGAATACGCAGATGAATGTATTAATCAGATCTTCAAGTATAATGTTATGCTTACCATATGTAAGAGATTNAAACAGCTACCGCCGATTGAAGACCTAACTAATACAAGGAAGCCGGACGAATACGCAGATGAATGTATTAATCAGATCTTCAAGTATAATGTTATGCTTACCATATGTAAGAGATTAGGGCCACAAGGGGATCCAACAGCAGAAGGCAACAGACAAATATTAAATATGATGTATGATGATATGTGGCTTCATAAGTTATCTTTATCCGACTTTGTTCATAAATATTTTAAGACAACAGACGATATGACAGAATCTCAGAAGAACATAGCCTATACGAATATGAGGTGCTTAGCGGTGTCTACTGCAATCCGAAAGAGTTTAGGCAAAACAGATAAATATGAAGTGGGCGAGATCTTAATCTGCCGATTATACAAGAAAACGAATAACGTCAAGTTCAATGTTAATTATAGGTTTAGGATCGTAAGCATATCCAAGAACATAATTAAATTAGAGAATGTCAAGTCCAAACAGCAGTATTTAACGGACNTTAACGGACATAGCTACCTTAGACAAGCATTTCAGATATGACTACTGCACCACTTGCCATTCCGCGCAAGGGGCTTCAATTGACGGTAAGATCGTTATACACGAGTGGGAGAAGTCGCACTTGGTAACTCGTGAGTGGTTATGGTGCGCCTTGACCAGAAGCACCGATTTTAATAATGTCTTGTTCTACGAGAGTGCCGAAGCAGACAACGAACTGAACGAAACAACCTTGCATAAATATTGGCTTAACAAGATAAACGCCTATAAGCTACAAGATCAGAAAGCGAATAGAGAAATAGACGACAACAAGTATGTTAATCCAAGTTGGTTTATGAAGCGAGTGTATAGTCATTGTAACAACTGTGGTTGTAACTTTGAATTTGAGTTTAAGAACGGCTTCTTGACAAGTAACATGACAGCCCAGAGGCTAGATAACAGCATCGCCCACGAAAGCGACAACTGTGAAGCTTGGTGTAAGCTTTGTAACTGCAGTGCGAAATAATTATCAAAATATTTTTAATAATTATTTCATTTTTATGTTCAAGTTTGGGAACTTTTTATTAGTATCTCTTATGGATGCTTCAATGGTAGGCTTATTCCAGAGAATATTTTTAGCCCAGAAACCGGCAGTTGTATGATCCTTCCAATCTTGATTAGGTTTGTGCCTTGCTATATAATTCTTTTTACGGTCTTCATCTTTGTGCTTGGTAAAATCGGAATAGCCAGTAGCACCAAACGAAACTGTCTTTTTATTATCTATTACGGCATCGTATTTCTTACCATCTTTACTTGATTTTTTAATAATTATTTCAACCATTATTATATCTTAGATATTTATCGTGAGCCCGAACTAATTGTTATGGGTCGGCTACTTCTTGAACTTCTAGAACTAATATATCGAACGGTTCTATTTGAAGAACTACTTGAAACATTGACAGGTAAGTCTTCATCATCAACATATTCTATAGTTTGGCTTCTTGAACTATTGACACTAACAGGGGCGCTTTCAACTGGCAATAAAACACTTCTACTAGTTGCTGACGATGATGACGCTTCGGAGAAGTCCTCGTGAGGCTTTCGCGACGATGAACTTGATTGTATGGATGTTGCACTCTTTTTATTTGGCATTGGTTCATCGCTTCCCCTTGCTCCACTATCATAACTAGTCTGCCGTGATCTTGGTAAATCAGCTTCAACTTCATCAAACAAACTATTAAATAACCTCCTCATTAACGATTTTTGTTTTTCTTTCTCTTCTGATGCTTCGCTTGTTTGTCGTGAATATTCGCTCTCTGTTTGTTCTTCTACTTCTTCTTTCACACGCTGGTCTTCTAGAACAGATTTAGCGCTTTCGCTTTCTATCGTAGAAGTCTTGTTAAATCTGTTTGTTTGTGTGCCTTTCTCTGGATTTTCATTCATTAATATTGTCTTCTTGTCATACTTATCTAAATCAAAATCAGCCATATCTAGATCATCTAGTAACATTCCTTGTTGCGTTCTTCTTTCTCTTTCTGGTAATATTTTTAGTCTTCTAGTTTTTGCTTCTCTTAACATTTCTTCATAAGTGGGTTTCAATCTTAACATTATATTACTTTACTTACATATTATACTGGTAAAAATGATTTCGCTAATGCCGTTGCTCCTGCTTTTGCTAATGTTTCTACACCTGCCTTAACGCCACTAATTGCTATGTCTTTTGCAGTATCTAAGCCACTTGATGATGCACTACCACTACTTTTACCTTTGCCTTTCTTCATGTTTCGCCATTCCTCCATCCTACTTCTTAAAAGTTGGTCATTGATTTCGTCCGTCCATTTACCGGTTTGTATTAATCTCTCAACATAATTCACTAAATAATCTTTCTTTGTTATTGTTTTACCTTTACCCTTTGTTTTAAGATTTGCCATTTCTTCTTGTTCTGCTGTTAGTTGTATTCCTCTCAAATGCAACTGATACAATATATCATCCACTGAAACATCTTTGTTTTTCCATCTATCTATATTTTCGTTGTAGTCTATGGTTTCTTTATGCTTTCTTGATATCTGCGGGGGTCTTGTTGTTTCATCTTCGTCTGCTGGTATCAGTTCTNCTGAAACATCTTTGTTTTTCCATCTATCTATATTTTCGTTGTAGTCTATGGTTTCTTTATGCTTTCTTGATATCTGCGGGGGTCTTGTTGTTTCATCTTCGTCTGCTGGTATCAGTTCTGGATCATCTTCAAATTCTTCTTCTTCTCCTTCTTCTATATTAACTAAAGGTGGCATATCTTCAAATTCATCATTATCCATAACACCGACTGGTAAAGATTGTCTGTGCGCTTCATCTAAATCTACCCTTGCTGATGATGACGACGCCTGTTGTGCTTCTTGTCTTCTTTTATTGAACGCTTCCATTTCTGCCCTTATTCTGCTAATTTGCTCTGCTGTCATTCTATAATCATCACTGTCTGGCGTTTCAAATCCATCTGCATTGTAAGCACCCACTGGAGTTAAACCACCATAACTTAAAATACCCATTGATGAACCTGTCGCCATTGCCGTTTGTCTCAACTGTGTTTGTCTCATTTCGTTTTTAACTCTGTCTTCTTCTTGTTTCTTCAACCCTAGAAAATCAACATTATCAAATTGACTACCAAATTGATTATTTCTAAATAAAGTAGCTCTTCTATCAATTACCTGTTCAATGGGTGGCCTGTTGGGATCGCCTTGTGCTTCAATCATNTTTCTAAATAAAGTAGCTCTTCTATCAATTACCTGTTCAATGGGTGGCCTGTTGGGATCGCCTTGTGCTTCAATCATTCCTATCAGTTCATCGTAGGTCGGTCTAAGTCTTAATTCTGATTTCAATGTTTTGATCATATAATAAATATTAGATTATTTCCGCCATTATATCTTTTAATTCTTTTTGTTTCTTTTGTAATTCCTCCTTTGTTCTTANGTCTTAATTCTGATTTCAATGTTTTGATCATATAATAAATATTAGATTATTTCCGCCATTATATCTTTTAATTCTTTTTGTTTCTTTTGTAATTCCTCCTTTGTTCTTACTGGCATCATCGGTCTTTCTAACTGACGATTAACATCGTCTAGTTCTCCTTGGTATAAACTCTTTTTCTGATGTTGTAACCAATCGTTACGAAGTCTAATGTTTTTACCTCTGTTCTCTGCCCCTTCAGTTCTCAGTTTCATATCTTCTATATATTTTCTCCTACTGGCAACTCCAAAAGTATCATCAATATCATAATATTGTTGAACCTGTGGCATTCTTTTAAACTCTGGTTTGCTTTTAAACATACTCATATTATTAATAATATTAGATTAAAAAATATTATTAACAATACTTAAAACATACTTGCTCTAAATTTATTCATCTTTTCTTGTTTTTCTTGTTGTCTTAACCGTTTCATTTCATTATATGACTGTTGTAGTAATTCCGTTGCCGTTAATTGCTTTGACACACTTGGCACAATTGGCACACTCGGCTTTGGTTTTGTTTTTGCTTCAACAGGCTCGGAATAATTAATTATTTCATTTTTAATTTCATACTTTTTTCTCATCTCTTCTTCAATTTCTTTTCTTAGTTTTTGTTCTACCTTTGTCCCATAACTTGCTTTTTGTCTATTTACGGGCAGTGTTTCCGTTGGTTGGCCTTTGCAATAATAAGGGTGAGTATTCCTCAAACTTTTGGGTCGCATTTTTTTATTACAAGCTCCACATTCAACTAACTCAACAACTTTAACACTTCTGGCTAGTTTCTTTGGCACTGCTTTGGGTTTTGCTATTGGTTTTGTTTCTTCTTTAGGTTCTTCTTTGATTTGTTCAGTACGTTGTTCTTCATTGCTTGTTTCAATTATTTCATTTGATATTATCTCGGGTGCTTCTTCATTTTTAACCTCATTAACTTCCTCACTACTCATTATTAATATAGTCTAGATTTTTCTAATTAGATATTTATTAACCCCTAAAGAATGTTAAGGTAAATGAGATGTCCACCCCATTCAAATTTATATTTTGGTTAAGGTGATCAGATAATCTAAAATTCAATCGGCGGAGCATTTTTCCCGATACATCTATATAATCAACAACACTTATTTCATTATCATTAATGACCCCAAGATAAGGGACATTAACAGGTATCTTTTTAATGATGCTTGAGTTACCCGCCACTGTTAATTGGTTAAAGTTGCTAATTTCGTTACAGTGTAAATAAACACTTTTAACAGGCGTTAAATCAACGAAATTAGTTGTATAAGGTGAGACGTTGGTATATGCATCGGTGGCAGGTGTTGTATTGCCCAACACTCTGTTTATTGAACTTAGATTATTAACGTCAACGGGATCCGAGAAGACATTAGCTACGGGAGCAACTTCACTATCATTTAAGACGACAAAAATAACGGTTGAATAGTTTGATGAAAAAGTGTATTTGTTGGTTGCTGTGTTATACGTTATTGAATATGTGTTGGGTCTATCGCCTGTATCATAAACTAAATTTAAAGCAATCTCTAATGTTTGCGCTAAATCATTTGCTGTGTAGTTGCCTTCTGGGATTGTTATTTTGCGGTAAGTTATCCCTGCCACAATACCTGGGGGTATGACCTGATGTCTAAAATATAAGTTGTTGTTAGTGCTGTTTATTGAATACCACGAATGGGGAATGCTTACCTCATGTATTTGACATAACATGTTGTCTTCTAACTGAACAGTTTCAGGCAAATCAATGGTGAAATCGGATGATGTCCCACTCACTTTGTAACTGCTATCGATATATATTTTTTTGAACTTGAGCATTATTATTTAACTTACAAAATAATTTTATACGTTAATTATATGTTCAAACATAAAACAAGAAATGAAGGAATACCATACGAAGCACCAAATGCAAGAAATAAAGTAAATGAAGAAGTTAGGGAAGAATTGGCGGGAAATTGGTCTTTTCTCACAGATACGCAAGGTCTCCGTCTCGCCTATGAGAGTCCAGACAGGATTTATAGAAATGGTAGCCAGTTGTATATAGCAGGAACAAAAGACCCTATTGATTTTTACGATGATTTAAAATTACCGTTATACCAAACAAGAAACACGAAAAGATACAAAGATGTTGACAAATTTATTAAAGACGATGCTATTGAAATTGACGGTAAAAAGCATTATGGTATCACTGCTATAAGAAAGTCATAGCTTAGGCTCAGCGGTAGGACAACAAATAAACAATGATTATGGTAATATTTTTAGAAGTAGAAGTTATGGTTCTCCTTTTGTGTCAAGTCAGAGACCGGAAGACACAGGCACAAACCTTCGTATTCGTGGTGCTAACGATTTAGTAAGTATGTTTGATGGAGGTAGTATATCTATTCCAAAAGGAACATTAGACCCGCTACAAAATCATTCATATCAAGACATAGGCAATGTTAGTAATAAAGCAGGGAATGAACCCATAACACGAGAAGAATTTATGGAACAATTTGAAACATAGTTAAAGAAAAGATACATAAAGATATATAGGGATATGAGTAAATATCATAATGGGAAAATCTATAAAATCGTTGATGTTGGTTATAACAAACAATATTTTGGTAAGCACCATTGAAAGTTTAAGCAAAAGAATGGCAAAACACAGATACAAGTATAAGTTATATTTAACAAATGAAGGACAACCAAGAGTTAGTTGCTATGACATATTTGAGGAATACGACATAGACAACTGTAAAATTGAACTTGTTGAATATTTTAGTTGTGAGACAAAGGAGGAGTTGTTTAAACGGGAAGGTGAATACATTAGAAACAATGACTGTGTCAATCAGATTATTGCCGGAAGAACAATTCAAGAATACAATGCTGAAAACAAGGAACATAAGCGTGAAACAGACAAACTTTATTATGAATTAAACAAACCATCCATACAAGCGAAAGCAATGCAATACCGAAACAATAACAAAGAGAAGATAAAGCAACACGACAAAGAATATTATGAAAAAAACAAGCAGAAATGGGTAGAATTCTACCAACAAAACAAGGAACGATTACGGGAGGAAAGGCGTGATTATCTAAAACAGTATAGAGAAAAAGAAGAAAACAAAATAAGATTAAAAACACGAAAAAGTGAAATACACTTATGCGAATGTGGTTACCACTATACATTTGGTCATAGGTTAAGGCATTTACGAAGTAATAAACATCAAGAAGCATTAAATAATCTAAATAATAGTAATAATGTTCAACAACAAAGCGAAATCATACCAACAGATGGAGAAACCGAAGAAAGAGAAGAAATTTAAACAAAACGCTTACGAAGAGATACGAAAATTAGTAGAAGATAATGAGGGAAATGATATAGTTAAGGAAGTTAAAAACAAAAAGAAAATAATAAAGAAAATACATATAATTTTAAACTATTTGATTAAATATAATTTAATAGTTATATTTAATTAAAATATCTATGTTAGTTTATATAGAAAATGGTAGAAAGTTTTAGCCCAGAAGATATACTCGTTGATAACCTGTCATTCAAATTAAACAAAGGAGCAAGTTACATCACTGATAGACGAAGTGTAAGATTTTACCCGTCAGGTTCAAATGTGTATAAGCCTACATCAGGAAACCGTGTATTAAAATTTTCATTAAATGCTGAAGACAACGGATGGTTAGACCCTCAAAGTGTTCGTGTATTCTTTACAGTTCAAAATCTTGANCCTACATCAGGAAACCGTGTATTAAAATTTTCATTAAATGCTGAAGACAACGGATGGTTAGACCCTCAAAGTGTTCGTGTATTCTTTACAGTTCAAAATCTTGACCAAGACCTTAACCGAAAATTACGACCATTAGCACCTCCTTATTCCTTCTTTAGAAGAATGCGTATTATCGCTGGTAATCAGGTTGTTGAAGACTTTGACAATTACAATCGTGTTCATCAGATGTTTTCTAAGTTAATGTCTCAAGGAGCGCGAAAAGACGAAGCAAATGAAGGCTTCGGCTATAGATATGACGACGAAGTTAAAACATTAGTTAATAATGTTGGTGCTGACTTACAATACGAAGTAAATGCTGTTAATTGTCAAGGCTTCAAAAATCAAATGACTGTTGGATTTAAACCACTATGTGGTCTGTTCTCTCAATTCAAGTATTTACCATTAAAATACATGGGTAATTTGACTATTGAACTTGAACTCGTAAACAATGATACTGATTGTATTATTAATCCTGATGACAACAATGAAGCAAACGCAATAGGAGACCGTTTTACATCTGATGTGGCACTTCCCGCAGGTAATGCTTCCAATACTTCAAAATTATTTGAACTTAATAACGCTTTTGTATCGTGTGATATTTGCACCCTTGATAATAACTTAAATAATGAATATGTCAAGCATTTGTTAGAAGGTAAAGGATTACCAATCACTTATACAACATATATTACACAATCTCAATCAGTAGCAGGTTATACTGATATTAATGTTCCTGTCGTTCGTTCCGTTTCTAAGCTTGTAGCTTCATTTATTACCTTTTATAGAACCGATGACCCAAGTTTAGGATATGAATATGCTAATAAGCGCTTCTGTCGGTTTTATCATCCTCATCAGTCTCACGACTCAAACGTAGAAGGAATTTATGATGTTAACAAAGATTTAGAGTTTCAAATTCAATTAGGTTCTAAATTGTATCCTGAATATCCTTGCAATTCATTAACACAGTGCCTCTATCATTTACGAAAAGCATTGAATCTTCCAGTCTTTCATCAGCATAGTATTTCTATTGATTTTAAGCAGTATCGTGATAGACAGTTTATTTTCGGCTTCTCTTTTGAAAAAGTGCCGGATAGTAGCTATACAGGAATTAATACTCGCGCAGGTCAGCAAATGTTAATTAGAGTTAAACCAGCCGGAGCAACTATTCCGGTAGATGATATGCCCGATGAGATGTTCATCACGATGCTTTCAGAACAGGTGATTGAAATAAAAGATTTGGGGCTTAAAGTATTCGATTAATTTAACATTCTAATAATAATTTATCTAATTATTATTATTATGACATTAACATTAAACAATACAAATACTTTGACTGCAAACGAGATTATAGTAAATGGAACGAACCTAAGCGACTTATACGCTACGAAAGGCGAAGTCGGAAACAATGCCCAAATAACCGCCAACACAGACGACATAGCAATATTGAACACAAAACAACTACAAAATTTTAATAATATTAATGCTATAAATACTGATTTAACTAATAATTATCAAACTAACACAGTTTTAGCAACTAATTTTTACAATAAAACGGAGATTGATTCAACATTTACTAATTATTATACATCAACGCAGATAGACACAAATTTATCTACTAACTATCAAAATAACACATTACTAGCTACCAACTTTTATAATAAAGGTGAGGTAGATACATTAATAGCAGGTGCTGGTGGTGGGTCGGGATACACTGATGCAGAAATTGATAATTTATTAGATTTAAGAGTTCCTAAGTCCGATTTTACTGATAGGTTTTCTACATTTCCGATCATTGATTGTAGCGCTCCTACGATTATTCATAGTGGTTTAACATTAAACAATGAGACTATAAACATATCACCAAATACAGGAGTATTATTCAGTAATCAAACAGGAGGAGGAGATAAAGTTATTAGTGTATTTAAGAATGCTACAAATTACATAACTTTACAAGGAAACAAAATTAATGCCAATGCCACAAGCGACGATAGTGTTGTGGATTTGAACTTAAACCCTACGGGTAATATTAATATCAATAATGATTTGTCGGTGAATAATGTAAATATTACAACTAATGTAACAATAGGAGGTGAAATTGACATAACAAGCAATTTGACAGTAAAGGGGGATATTGAATTAACAAACGCTAACACNGATTTGTCGGTGAATAATGTAAATATTACAACTAATGTAACAATAGGAGGTGAAATTGACATAACAAGCAATTTGACAGTAAAGGGGGATATTGAATTAACAAACGCTAACACAAGTATCGAAAGATATACTAATGCTACTAAATCTAATATATCAATGGATTTATCAATTAATGAAACCGCGAACGCTATAAGATTAATTAATGGAACTAATGACGATACTGACACAAATACATATATNACTAAATCTAATATATCAATGGATTTATCAATTAATGAAACCGCGAACGCTATAAGATTAATTAATGGAACTAATGACGATACTGACACAAATACATATATAGAATGCAATAATACAACGGGTGGAACAACATTGTTTAAACCAACTTATTTTAAAGATAATATTTATTATGAAAGTGCTGATTTTAACATTTCCAATACTTCCGGACTAACAATTTACAAACCAACNAATAATACAACGGGTGGAACAACATTGTTTAAACCAACTTATTTTAAAGATAATATTTATTATGAAAGTGCTGATTTTAACATTTCCAATACTTCCGGACTAACAATTTACAAACCAACAACAGACGCTAGTAATGTTGTAGCAATTGCTAATAATAGTGGGAAATTAAGATTTAGAGGTTTTAGTATTGATGCATATAACACAAATGACTCTTCACAACAATTATTTTTAAATATGAATAATAGTAATGCTGTACGATGCAATAAATTAGGAATCGGGGCTAATGCCGTTGTAGATGTTCTTAATGTTAACGGTGGTAATTCTAATTTTAGTTCAACGGTAAGGTTTAACGGAGCTACTACCTTTAACAATGAAATCTTAATATGGAATAATAGCAAAATATATAGGAGAGCAGATGCCAATAATTCGTTAAATTTAATAACAAACGACGAAATAAATTTCTCATTTCAAGCAAACAGAGCAACTGACCCGACAACAGCAACCATAGCACTGCAATTAACCGACACTAACGGAATAACATTGAACAGAGCAGTAACAAATAATTTAACTTTTAATAGCATTGGTGATATAACAGCAGAAGCAAGTTTAAGAGTATGGGGAGAAATATTATTCCAACATTCATCAGGAATANGAATAACATTGAACAGAGCAGTAACAAATAATTTAACTTTTAATAGCATTGGTGATATAACAGCAGAAGCAAGTTTAAGAGTATGGGGAGAAATATTATTCCAACATTCATCAGGAATAAAAGAAGAATTAGACGGAACAGACTATAATCTGGTTTTAAGAAATGGAGACACCGACCGAAGCATTAATATGATTGTTGGAACAATAGGAAGTACACCCGAAATATCAGTAAATGAAGCGAATGTTAATTTATTAGGACATTTAAGCGTCACACATCAAACTGTAAGCACATCTGAAAGAGTTAAAATAGATAATGACGATGCCGATGGGCTAATATTTTTAAGTATTAACGGTGCTAATATATGCGAAGTATCAAGCACAGGCTTACATGTTAATGGCGCTTCCACTGAAACATCAGACAAGAGGCTTAAAGAGAATATTAAAGAGATTAATATTAAGAAGTGTGTAGACGTCATTAAATACATCAAGCCTAAAACATACAATTATAAAGGTCATGATAGAAAATGCGTCGGTTATATTGCAGACGATTTTTTAACGAAGAAAGTACCTGATGAATGGGGTAACATAATATATGAATGTGAAGACGACTATTTAAGAATGGATTATGGAAAGACAACGCCCATTTTATGGAGTGCTTTACAGTATGCTTTGAACAAACTTGACAAGCTTGAAAAGGAAATCAGAGCGTTAAAGGGAAAAGGGAGAGGGAAAAACGATAGTGATTAATTTAATATAAACTATTGTATATGAGCGATTTTCACTCTGAGTATGCTACCTGCATGGAACTACTTAAGCAAAAAAGCAAAGACATTTCGGAAACCCATATACTCTTAAGAGCGATGAAGGACTTGTTAGGTAAATTACAAGCAGAAGAAGAAAAAGTAGAAACGTTGAAGAAGAAAAAGAAATGCTCCTGTTTCGGCTTTACTCATCTACATTGTTGTAATCCTAGTTTGTTTTGATAATTAATAATATTATTGATTAATATTGTTAATCATCGCCGTCGGTAACTTGAATACGATGTGTAAAATTTTTCATAAAGACCTCGTCTATGTCACCTTTTGTTAAATTACAATATAAAAAGCTATAGGGCTCGCTTGTTGCTTCATTGTAGATTTCTAAGAGTAGTCTCTTTGCTTCGGCTATGTTTTTGGCATCTGCTAACATCTTCCTATTAATAAGCATTGCCGATAATTCTTCTACCATTGTCTCTATTTCTTTGTAGTTTCTCATCTTGAAGAAAAATAACTGACGGCTATTGACCCTTATAATTCGTGAGAGTGCCCGATAGGCTTGAACACTTGTTATCACAGTAAGAGCATTATGTCTTCCTCTCACATAAAGTTGGTTCAGCAAACTTGAATGTCTGCTAAATTTTTCATTATCCGCCATATCATCAATAACGAGAAGGCAAGAAAACAATTTCATATGGTCGTTTTTCTTCTGATACTCTATTACCTTATGATGTGTGTTTATCACCTTTTCTAAATCATTTGGAAAATACTCTTCAAAGAAGCAAGCCTCTTTTTCCGTATCCACTTTCATTTCGTTCTTAATGTATGATTTTACAGGGATCCAAATACTATCCACATTTATTGAAGGCGACCAGATGTATATACGACTAAAACAATTTCTATACATNTCGTTCTTAATGTATGATTTTACAGGGATCCAAATACTATCCACATTTATTGAAGGCGACCAGATGTATATACGACTAAAACAATTTCTATACATATCCAAGATCATAAACTGAAGCAATTGAGTTTTACCAGAACCGCTAGGAGCGGAAATGATCATGGAAGCAGGTAGTTTTGGCGCTACCTCGTATTTACTTTGTGTGAATGTGTATTCTTTAGTTTTATATGGTTTGACTATTGGTATATCCATTATTTAAGCAGAGAAAATTATATATGATTTAATATAATGGAGAAGTATTTAGAAACGATAGAGGAAATTGAAGAAATTGAAAAGATTGTAATACAAGACACCAAGCTTAAAAGGTGTTGCACCGCTTCTTTAGAACTGCTTAAGGCAGTTCTTCAGTATTTAAAAAAATCTAAGAAAGTATAATGAGCGACAATCATAGGGACACTAATGAAGGTGGCTTCCACTTGAACACGGATGGGTTAAACTGTTTGCCCTGCAAGTGTAGAAGAAAGACTTTTCACAAANGTATAATGAGCGACAATCATAGGGACACTAATGAAGGTGGCTTCCACTTGAACACGGATGGGTTAAACTGTTTGCCCTGTAAGTGCAGAAGAAAGACTTTTCACAAAGAAACTAAAATAAACAATGAAGGTAAAACAATAATTGAAGATAGGAGCAGTTGGAAGATGGGAAGAGGAATAACACCCGATGAAAACGACATCTTTAAAACAAACTCACAAGATAATGAAGGTGTTGATACAGCTACCACCGGGTGGGGATCGCGAAAGCCTACGCCAGAAGAGAGGTTAGAAAAAGTGGAGGAGGATGTTGAAAGGATAGACAAAGATGTAANTACGCCAGAAGAGAGGTTAGAAAAAGTGGAGGAGGATGTTGAAAGGATAGACAAAGATGTAAATATTTTGAAGAATAATTTAAATATTATGGATTAAAATCTCGTGTATATTGACAGGCTATCTTGGCATAAAAAGCCCCCAATCAAAACAGAAGAAGAAAGTGAGCCAATGCCCCCGAGTGCCTAGCAAGTTTACAGGTTCATAGGCAAACCATAAGAGTTTGGTAATGACATTAATTCATAATTAGTTTCGTTAAATCTTAAGGAACCGGTTGCATGTAAAGCAATCGCGAGAGGAGCTAAGTCTCTCCCGGTGCAAATTTTCATAATATCGCATTATGAAAAAGTGTATATAATAATAATAATAATGCCAATAAAAGTAGATAGGATATTAGTTGATTTTGAACCATATACTGAAACAAATAATATTAATACTAGGATGTGTTATCGTTGTAAGCAAGTCAAATCCATTGATTATTTCAAGCGTTGCTATTGTGNGTTATGTTAAATACATTGCGACCTGTTCTGAATGCTTGGACAAGTCTGTCAAATAAACCGCAATGCAGTAAATCTTAAGAAAATAATATTTCTGAGGAAAATGACTTAAAGAAATAACAACTTATATATTATCGTGGCAATGAGTAATAGTGAAAATGAGAGTCAGTGTGAATATGACGAGAGTGAATATGAAAGCGAGAGTGAATATGATGAAACATATTTGTATAATCGGATACACAAGTTTAATTATTTCAATAGGTGTGATAGGTGTAACCCAGTTAAGAACATACAGAAAATATTACTAGACAAATGCGATGTCTTACATAGCCTTAAAAATCAGATCGTAGATTACTATGGTTGTGATAAATGTTGTGAGTTAAGAAATTTGTTTGATGATTATATATTACCCTTTACTAAGTTAAACAAATACCCAGAATATGATGAAGTTCATGAAATAATGCGAGATGATGTTCAAAAGAAAGATTATACACTTGAGTTACATATTGAAATGAAAACAATGTATGAGAACCTAGATACATTTGACTTCTATCAATGGCATCAGGAGAAAATGAACTATTTCAAAGATACCTTATGTGGTTATGCTAATTATTATCAAAGAGTATATCATATATTCCTTATTGTAACACATTATTTGCTAAATAATGTGGAAATAGAAAAACAATTAGATTATGAATACTTACAAGCAACCCTAGAGTTCTTAGTTAAGATGATAGTTCAAAATTCAAATTAGATAGTCTCCTCACCAGCATAGTTATAATGTGATTATAATACATAAGCAGTTATATATTATAATTACATTGTAGTTATAACATGATCAGAGAATCCGAGAAGATAAAGCGAATGCTTTACCCTTAACCCTAAACCCTGAACCAAATTCTACGAGGAACCCCTTGCCCCTTTTGAGTAATAATGCCACCTTAGAAATAATAGATGGGGTTATGGTTATTCCTAGAATTGTGTTGATAATGGGGTGGTAGTAGTGATATATCGGTGAAATGTAGGGGGGATCCTAGGAATGATCATCTAATGGGGGAAGTAGTAGTGATTTATCGGTGATCTGTAGGGGGGACCCTAGGAATGATCATCTAATGGGTTGACGGTGGCATTATTACCCAAACTGGGCAAGGTACACTCTAANATCTAATGGGGGAAGTAGTAGTGATTTATCGGTGATCTGTAGGGGGGACCCTAGGAATGATCATCTAATGGGTTGACGGTGGCATTATTACCCAAACTGGGCAAGGTACACTCTAACTTTATATAGGGTTTGGGGTTCCTTTTAAGGGTTCCTACAAGGATTCCGTTAACTGCTCCCGAGGTTTGGGGCTTTAGCGTTTTCGGGCTTAGGACTCCGTTCTGGATGGTTCCTCTAGGGGTTAAAACGGGGGTCCTAGAAGGAGGTTTTTAACGGATTCACGGCCCGTTCAAGGGTCCCATAAAGGTTTGGTTAGAGTTTCTGCAAGTGTTCCCTTAAGGGGTTCCTTTCAAGCGTTCCCAATGGCTTCCCTACCCTGGACCTTCCCAAAGAGCGAAAGCTCCATTGAGCCGGAGAGGGCAGCGAAATCCACTGTGGCTTGGTCCGCAACAAGCCTAGCTCCACCTATGGTAAGGGCAGGGGGCACGGCCTGCCTGAGTGAGGGAGGGTACCCCGCATTGTCCTGGAATTCCACTGTAGGGCTTAGGGGTTTAAGGGTTGAGGGGTTTAGAGGTTGAGGGGTTTAGGGTTTAGGGGTTCAGGGCTTCAGGATGTTTGGACTCAGGGCATAAGACGTAAGGGTGGGGGGTTTCAGGGGCTTGCGGTTTTCGGGAGGCTTTTTGCCAGGTTTGGTGAACCATCCCTTCCTTGTCCGATCGAAGAACCAGCAGCTTGAGGCGCGGGAAGCCTCATCGTCAGATTCATTCTTAGTGCTTCGTAGTTCTGGGATTCAGGGTTTAGAATTGGGATTTGGGGGTGAGGATCGGATTCTGCAGGGTTCCTGCATGTCTTAAACTGCAAGCTCCAAGCCTTGAGCCCAAAACAATGACTCCAAGATAAGACCTGTTGCAGAGAATATAGCATGTCACATATCCCGTATAAGATCCTGAAGAGCCCGTTAAAGCCCCTGAGCAAAACCCGAAACCATTGAGGGTGTACCGGTTGGGTGATAAGTGGCTTTGAATATATCATAACCTTAGTTTTCAATGATTTTTCATGTATTCATGGTTGAAGATTCGGTACCAGACCTCCTTCGGATTCACGGATTCTTGGAGATGGTCATAATCGACCTTAAGGGCGAAAAGACCCTTAAAAGAAATGGCCCGAAACCCTTATACTATAAATCCTTATATGGTCTATGAACCTTAAACCCTTTTAGGGTTCATTTCGTCTTTAATCTAAAGGAGCAAAAAAAGGACTCAGGAGTCGGCAAAAGGCAAAGCCGCTCGAAAGCTTTGGGCTGTAAGATTCTGGATGGGAGGCCCAGAGTTATCTGAGTTTTCACTCCGATTACTATTTGTCATCTTGTGGTGATTATTGTTCTTATTGGCTGTAAACTCAGCTTTTCAACTTTTGGGGTTCTTATAAGGTGGTCGATTCTGAAAGTTTCAACTTTTGTTTCCTTGGGTTTTGGGCCAGTGAGTGTTATTGTTTATGTTTCTGTTACAATTACTAGTAGGGCTTGGGGTCAAAAAGCCCAGAAACAAGCCCGAAGCCTTTGCTAGGTAAGCCCTCTGATGCTTTGCTACTGTACTTAGTTTACCGAGCGTCGCAACTACATTGTCGGTGCTAAACCGAAAGTTTAACGACGACGAAAAACATTCCGTCAGCACGATGTTGCTTTACATTTGAGTTTTGGTTGAGGTGTTTGTTCCAACAGAACGCTGCAGCGACGACGCACAAATGACGAGCCGCCAAACCGTTAACTCTAATCGCTGAACCAGTCGACGTACCTTAGCCATACTCCCTTGACTCATTCCTAACCCCTACGGGTCCATGTGCCCAAATAATTAGCATATACTTTGGGCCCAAAGTACCTATCCAGGGACTGCTTTAAGGTCAAAGTATATTATACTACTTGGGTACATGGACCCTTCGGGAAATTATGTTGTCGGGATAATGGACCTGGGACATGCCTCCCAAGCCCTGCTTCTCTGCAAAGCACTCGTCAATCATCCCAGGCAGCCCCGGAACCTCAAACCTTCCAAGACAAACCTTAAAGCCCCTAAGAACCAGACTAAAAATCAAAGAAGACGCTAAACCCCAAAAGCCTTAAAACCACCCGAAACGCAAAGCCTTGAGAACCCCAAGCGGCCCTGAGCCCTAAACCTTCAACGCTCAACCGCTGTCCTCTCCACCCCCCCTGTCGACCCCCCCCTCAGAAAAAAAACCCTAAACACTGAACCCTAAACCCTAAACACTGAACACTAAACCCTAAACCCCTAAACCCCTAAACCCCTAAACCCTAAACCGCTCCTTGCTTGGTTTGCCCAGAGAGGCTGGCTTCGACGATGATGAGACCAGGGCCCCTCGGATATGGCTCTTTTTTGGGGGTGTGTTCCCTCTTCAAACTTCGAACTGCATGCATGACATGGGAGAAAGGGTACCCTGAATACTTGCAGGATATGCAGCCAGCCGAAGTTGATGTACAGGACCTAATACAGGGGCCTGAAGGAAAAACAACACTATTTGGGGGGGATTCCTTATTATAGTTATAGTATAATGGACCCCATAACCCTATTCTAACTATTTTATTAAGGCCCCTATATTAGGTGCAGCAAGTAGCTCACGCAACCTTCGCACATTGGAAGTCCACTGGCGTTTTGAATGCGACCAAGTGCGGGGCTTTGGGCTTCTGCCTGTTAATCGGGGCTGATTGGGTGCGTAGAATTCTTTTTGTTAAGATCGTTGTGTATGGCTACATGCATCGGATCTCTTTAGTTGAGTTCGCTTTATCTTATCACTTTGGCCCGGCTCTCGCAAAGAGTCTATAAATATGAAGCAGGCTTGAAAACGAAATGTTGATGAGAGTATGTGGGGTGCCTTTTTAAAGAAGCGGTGAAGTTATGATTTTGGTTGTATCATGGGGCTAGAAGAACTAACAAGCCTGCATCCTGTCCCCTTATCAACCACAAGTATGGGCCCTTCTTCACCCGAAGCAGATCGCTCTGTGCGCTTATCTTCGGGTGTAACTCCTAAGCTTAGACAGTTCGCAAAGACCCAGACCTTCAGAGCCCCTTCCTAGAGTCTGCATTGTAGTTCTTTTTTTAGGGATTAGGGTTTAGGGTTTAGGGGATTAGGGTGTAGGGGATTAGGGTTTAGGGTTTAAGGTATACCTAGAGTCTCCATTGTAGTTCCTTTTTTCAGGGGTTAGGGATTAGGGTTTAGGGGTTTAGGGGATTAGGGTTTAGGGTTTAAGGTGTACCTAGAGTCTCCATTGTAGTTCCTTTTTTGGTCAACCAGTTTTATGGTTAGGATCCTATAATATAGATTTTGGTTAACCAAAACAGGGAACTACAATGGAGACTATAGGTAAACCATGAATCCTAAAGCCTCTGAACCCACAACCGCCTTTACAACCAGCAAGCAAAAACAGTACATATCTCCAGCAGCGCCAGTAGATCATGAAAGCCGAAGCTTGGCTCAAACCCCAAAGCTTGAGCTCGAAACCCTGAATAAGGCTGAGCATGCGGATCTTAGGTCAGTGGAGATGGGGAGTCTATAGATCAGTGGTTTACCTTAGAATCCTTGAGAAAGGCTTTTCAAACGACCACAAGCCCTCCTGAGACCACATATATAAAGCCTGAAAGCCATCTATGTAATTCAAGTTCCTTCGCCCCTTCCAGCCCTCGAAACTCGCCTGAAACCCAAGAAAACTCAGATAACTCTATGTTCCTAACTAAGTCCCTGCCAGGCAATGTTTGCGGACATCGATCGCTTGGACAGCCGCCTCAAGCCCGAGAATCGGCCGGTTCACGAGGAGCACACGAGGGACGCAGAAAGGGGTTTTAATTGGAAAGAATGACCAAAGGGTTCGTATACTCTACTATACTGTATTTATAAGTGTTTGGGGTAAGGGCCCATTTGCGGTGCTATCCCGGCCCTATAGCGTTCATTGTGAGGGGATTTCTATGAGATGTGCCGATGCTGTTGTTTATGTACTCTGGGGACCCCATACTGGGCTGTAGTAAACGCACTCACTTTCAGCTACCATCATAGCGTATATCTCCAATAACATGCTACTCTCAGCTACCAAAACAGGAAAATCGTAGAGGAAGATGCTTCCCAAACATGGTTTCATGTTGTTCTGAAGCGTCTAAGTACCTCGAAATCATATACTCACTCATCAAAAAATAGTGGCAAGCTATTATCACAAGGCTTAGGAGGTGCTTGCAGGAGTGTTTATGATTATTAGGGCTTTTCATGGGTTTGAGGGCTTTTGTAAGGTCTTAGGGAGCTGCTTCTGCAGGCTTGTAGGGTTTCCATAATGTTTTGCATGTCGTTTTCAACAGGAGCAAAGGTTTGTATAGGGTTGTTATGGGTTTTCTAGCTCTATTTCAGCAGACTGCACGTTGCGTTTCGAGCGGCATACCCTAAAGCGGATGGTTGGCTTGACTAGCTTTATCCCGCGGTGACTGCCTCCCTGCATCGGATGCTGCTAGACTCCACCTAGGCAAAATGATCCTGAACAAACTGGTACCTGGGTTACTCTAGGAATGGTGGTGCCTTGACTGCTCTCCTTGTTGCTCTCGCCCCCCCAAAGTTTCCAAACGCCGCTCGAGTTCGCAGGGACTGGTTCCCTGGACTATCAAGGATGACATGAACTGGGCCTATCGTGTTGATAACGATGCTTGTGTCCTTATAGCTACCAGCTCTGCTGATCGAGGTCCCTGGCCCCACCCTACCACCTCACCCCACTTCACCGGCCCCCCTTCTCTATCCTAAATACCCTGCCATTCCTTTAGGTGTGATTCCTGGCTTGGGATGTGCGAGGTTCTTGCGATTAGGGATCCCGGTTCAAGGGCCTCCATATCAAGGATGATAGTAGTTAGAATCTCGATGTGGGGGNGGGGGGGGGGCGTCCAAGATTCTCTGAAACCTTTGCGTGGATTTCGGTTCAGAACTCAGGCGAGGATGGTAGGTAAGCATAAGTCCCAGAAGCTTTGTAGCGTGTTTCGGGGGCCTCTTCGGTTTAGGAATTAAGGTGCAGCCGGTTTAGGGTTCAGGGAAAGTTAGGGTCTAGAGTGGTTTAGGGCTGAGTGCAAAGGTTTGGGGTTAGGGTTTAGGGTTTAGGGTTTAGGTCACACCAAAACTATCCAACAAAGATATTAAGACCCCGACATTACGAGGAGCTTTCCGGCAAGCTCGCCTTGGTTTGTCAACTGCTTGGCGCCATCAAATCGTCGGACAGCGGCGAAACTCAATGCATGTTACTCAGGTTGTATTTGGCTCCTACGTTCATGGGAAAAGGTTCAGGGTGACATTGGATCGCGAAAGTCCTTCGACTTCTTTAGGGTGCTTCAAAATGGTTTCAGTCCCAGCTACGAAGCTGCCTGAGCGCGTTTACACCCGCTTCTCCTCTTAAGCCGCGGGTCCAGTTCAAACAAGACCCATGACCGAAACGGCCGAACGCGCCATACTATGGCCGCCATACTATATATGGCAGTTTCCGAAAATTAGGGGTACCTTATTTTGGGGTCCTGATAATAAGAATCCTACTACTTAGGGTACTATATTAGGGTCCCCTGTTTTCGGAACTCCCCCATTTTTTCCCCAAAAACGCAGAGATCGGGAATGAGCACCCCGAATATTTCGGGATAACATTTTTTTACTAGATTCGACCTCCCCCCCGCACCATATTGTGACAAGTGCGACCCCTGTGTAAACAAGCCCGGGAAAAAGCAACTCAACATGCCCCAAGTCTACAACCTTACCGAAAAATACCTCCATGCAACTGCAGAAGAAGCCCCAAAGCCCAAACCTCTAAACCCTATAACCCTAAACTCTTAACCCTGTAAGCCCTGTAAGCCCGAATGCTCTGAACCCTAAACCTCTAAACCCTATAGCACCTAGAAGCCCGAATGCCCTCAACCCTAAACCTCTAAACCCTATAGCCCAAGCCCGAGAGAGCCCTAACCTCCTAGGCATCCCTAAACCCTAAACCCCTATACCCTACAACCCCTTTAAGCCCGAGAGAGCTCTAAGCTCTAAACCCTATACTAACCCAAGCCCGAGAGAGCCCAAAGCCTAATCCCTAAACCACTCAACCCCTAACCCCTAAACTTCTAAACCCTATAACCCCTAGAAGCCCGAATGCCCTAAACCCTCTAAACCCCAGAAGCCCGAGAGAGCCCAAGGATCGAATTGTGATCATCTCCAACTGGACGCAGACCTTAGATCTCATCGAAAAGCTCTGTGCCTTGGTCTACCTGAAGGTAACTCTTAAAGGATTCCTGACAGGATCCCTTAAGGGATCTGTAAGGGCACTTCAAGGGAACCATAAGGGCACTTTAAGGGATCTGTAAGGGCACTTTAAGGGATCTAGAAGCTCTGTGCCCTGGCAGGACGTAGGCTTCTTCCAAGGGATCTGTAAGGGTTCCTGTAAGGGATCTATAAGGGTTCCTTCAAGGGCTCTATATAGAATATGTATAGTGTTCCTTTTAAGGGATCCATAAGGATTCTTTAATAGGGTTCCCTTTAGGGGTATACAGTATATAGGGTTCCTTTAATGCGATCTATAAGGGTTCCTGTAAGGGATCTAGCACTGGACCTGGGCTCTGGACCCCTCAATATTTGGGTCGGAAGAATTTGCTTTGGGTTTACGGGTTACTCCTCAGGGCAGTTTAGGTTTTACATTGAGTAATGATGTCCCCTCACGGTCCTACTTACGGAGTGATCCTACGACTTGTCGCTGAGAGTCCAACACTCGCTGCTTGGGAACATTCCTGAAGCTGGCAAGGATCCTTCGTTCAGGGTGGCTGATTGAAGCCTTGAGTTAAGCTGCTGAGGTGCGCAGCACAAGTGGCCGACGCATCGTCTGGATGGGACCATGGCCATCAACAAGCGGATGTGCCTTGTCTGGGTTTCTCCCTTGAGGGTTAGGGCTCTCGATCGGGTTCCAGGGTCTCAGGCTCGCGGGGTTCCAGGGTTTCGGGGTTTTAATTTTAGGGTCTATAGGGTTCTGTTAACTATTCAGAGTGTTCTGGACTCAAGACGGTAGTTTCTCAAAAACACATGCTCCCCAAACTCTTCATCATGGGGTAGGTTCCCTTGTTATTAGGCTAGGACTGGCGTTTACAGTGTTTTACCACGGTCTCTCCATTGAAAGGACCGTCTGAACGACCCAAAAAGCTACATCTCTGCAACAGTCGGTTAACAGTCCCCATACTGCTCCAGCCCCTATAAGCTCCTATAACACAAACTACTATCCCTAAAGCCTGAACTCTAAACCCTAAACCCTGAATCCTACACCACTAACCCTAAACCCTAAACCCTACACCACTATCCCTAAACCCTAAACCCTACACCACTATCCCTAAACCCTGCGCTCCTAAGAAAGCTGAAAGACCCGGCCTGCCGAGCGCATACCTGGACCCCAAAAGTACGTAGAATATAGGTTTTGTAGGGCCTCGGGCTAAAAGGGATCCCGAAAGAGGTTTAGAGTTTATAGGGTTTAGGAATAGCCCTTCATAGGTTTGGGGCCATGATTTACCGACTTTTTTTTTTTTGGGGGGGGGTTATGTAGAACCTAAGACAACCCTGAAGCTTAGGTGTTCTTAGGGGGGCTTAAAGTTATAGGGTTTATTACGGTCCAAGGCTCTAGGTTGAAGGTTTTGGGGTTTCGTAGGAATTTCATATTTGAAGCTCACTTGGACGCAGGTACCCTACGTAGGAGCTTAAGGTTGCGATGCGTTGCTTGTAACCGAGTTACTATGTCCACTGACAGTTCTACCTAATGCATGAACCATGTACCTTGTACGGTGGTACAGGATCTGCCTTGGCCGTAGAAGGTGCTTCCTTGCTTTTTCAAGCTACTCTACCGGCACATGGACCCCTGGCGTAACTCCATGTTCTCGTGGCAGGAAGCTGGTGCAAGACTTCAACCGGCCGGAGAACGAGCAGGCTTTTGCGTTCCTGCTGTCATCGATGCCCGGAAGCAGGGTGCGTCAGATGTGCAGACTGAAAGCCTTCTGCCCTACAACCCTAAACCCCTAAACCCTGTAAGCCTTTCAATCCAAACCGTCCTGAGCCCGAAGCGCTGAAACCTTCAACCCTAAACCCCTGCCACTAAACGCTATACCTTACACCCTCCGCCCCAAGCTCCGAAGCCCTAAACCTTAAACCCTAAAGCTCCGAAGCCCTAAGCCTTAAACCCGAAAGCTCCTAAGCCCTAAAGCCGAACCAGCAAGCCCAGAGCCCAAAATCCTCGAAGCCCTGCCCTCAGTTCCGACTTCGAAGACCCAGGTTCCTCAAGCCATAGGGGTTGAGGGTTTGGGGTTTCGGTGTTAAGCCTACCCCCTAATTCTCAATCAACCCTGTAAAAGCCTACCTGAACCCGAAGACGCCTACATCTCTAGGGCTCCTTGGCAAGATGTTCTTCTAAACTTCCCCACATGGGAGGGTTTTGAGTTTCAGAGCACATCCTATCCCTAACCGGGAGGGTCCAAGTACCCAAAAGAAAGAGTGCTTTAGGTCCCAAATACTATATTGTTTTTGATCTGGCAAGCCTTACTGTTCTTTGAGTAACGCAAGACAGGCGCTGGCAGGATATCTGCATGGGCTGGTTTGGGCCAACCCCAACTGCCGGAGCCAAGACCTTCGTCGTCTCGGATGTTTCCGGGTAGGCCACGAGAGTGGCAATTCAGGCAGCATGGACCACATCCGGTTCTACTTCGGATGCCGGTGGCCGGGGTTTGCCATGCCCACGAACGCGGAATTCTTCACCGCGCTGGGCTGTGACCACTCCGAGGACATCATCAAACCTTCCAATATTCTGCTGCATGCCAACGGGTAGGCCAAACTCCGATTTTTTTTGGAAGCCTCCTCTCTACCAAGGTGGTTGGAACACCCAACTACATGGCACCGGAGGCGGCCTGAGGTTTTTGTCTGTGGCTAGAGCTTTTGCAGATCGGAAGCCAACGCGGGCAAAGTTCTGCAGGGACTCACATGGAAATCCTGGGCAAGGAGCTTGGAGGAGACAATGACAAGGACAGAACAAAGGCACAGTAGTTACAGTCCAGCCTCTCGCATGCACGCTAGGCAGGTGCCTCAAACCATGTGATCATCACTTAGTTGGCGCAGCTTCTTGCGCTCCTTCCTCCAGCTTTGCCCCGTATCTTCTCTTAAATACCTCAAATGTGCATGCTGAGCTCAGCGAGCGTTGCAGAGAAGCATCAATGAAACATGAGTGAAACATAGCAGCTGACCTTGCAGCTTGCAGGCAGGCCATGACTGTAATGTAGTGTGAAATCTAACCAAAGCAGTGGGGGCGAGCCAGTTGCAGGAAACGGGAATGTTTGTTTTAACGGGGGCCTTCCTCCTCCCACTACAACGACGGGAACCTTGCTACCACTAGCGCTGTCATCCCCACTGACACTGCCGCCGCTGAAAGCACTCCCGCGACCATGCTGCCACCAAGAAAGCCGCAATCGTGCTCGCATTGCAGCCAAACCCTGTTCCGTTTTGAACATGCAGTATAAGGCAGAAACATTAAGAGGCAGACCCCACAGAGAGGAACAGGGCCTGAGGAACTGAGTAGAAGGCGCAACCAACAGCATGGAGGACTTCGGATCCGATTTGGCCGTCCCGGAGTTTTCCTTCACTGCTGTCAAAAGGCAGGTGTGACAGGCAGTGCCTGAACACGTCCATCACATTTGGCTTTTGCATGCCTAGGCGCAAGGCCACACACAATTTCGCCGTCAAGTTGGGCCCGGGCCATGAAATCAAACTCGTGGTGGTGCATGATGGGCGCATCGTGCCAGGCAGCGGGTACCACGGCAAGATGTTCCTTGGCTTGATGGGTGGTAAGGGTGTGGCCGTGAAGGCGACCGGGGGGCGACCGCTTGCGTCACTTGGTGTGCATTGCCTGCTCGGCTGCCAGGTGCGGTCTGGACCGCGAGGGCTTTCGCGAGATCCTGGCACTCCACCAAGTCCGCCACGAGAACATCGTTCGCCCGCACGGAAGACGGAGGACGACTGGTCCTTCTATATCCCAAGATGGCAAACTTTCACGGCGAATTCCACGTGCACCAGAGCCGAAGAGTTCCTGCTTAAGGACGATTGCAACACGCCCTGTTGATTTTCGCGAAAAGCAGGTTTTGGTTCTAGGGCGTTAAGGGGTGAAGGACGTTACGGTTCGGTTTGTTGCTCTCAGGCCCTGAAGCGACTTTTGGCTCGAATCCTTGATATAGCAAAAAGCCCTCTGGACAAAACCGGTGCATACCGTTGGACTGGACGAGCGCGCGTGGACGGGGAGTACTATACTGTGAAACAAAACAACCCCCTAAGGCCTTACGCCCTTAACCCTACACTACTCTGAACCCTCAACGGCATGGACGAAGTCCTGAGACAAACAGCATGTTCCTTTTATAAGAAGTATGGTTCCCTAAACCTCACGACGCGTGAAAGGTCCGCTATGACCCTACTAAACCCTAAGCCCATCGAAACGAATCCCTATAGCGAATCCTAAACAAGACTAGTGGGCCTCTTAGGAAGGCTGGTGGATGCGGCTTGAATCTCATTGGTGCCAACCGACTTGCTACTGGGACTGCGTCGGGATTCAACGTGGAAGGTGTCGGGGTTTCACTGGGGTTAGGGTTTCGCATTGGGGTGCTATGGCTTCCGGTTTTGGGGTTTAGAGGTTTGACGCAGAGCTGTCATAATTACAAAACCTGGAGGCATGAAAAAGTGCGACATCGATTTTAGGCTCGATGGGCTTCCTAGCCTGAAGAAGTTGTTGTTCCTCGCTGCGTATAAGGGTCGTCAGGTTGAGGGCTGGGGGTTCTGGGCTTGGGGTTTTCGCGTTAAGGGTGTGGGGCTTTTGCGTTTAGGGCTTGGGGTGTAGGGTTTAGGGCGTTGGTTTTGGGGTTTGGGTTTCGGGGTTCGGGGTTGAACAGGTTTGGGGTTCAAACTTTAGTATTTGGAGCGTGGGGTTTAAGCTCTTTTTCCTTTATATCTGCGTTGTCCCATATTCAGCATATCTATATATATATATATCCCGGCAGGCCAATGTAGGAGTCAGGCACAATGGTGGTTGCGTGGGTTTAAGGAACTTCCTGTCATGTTTCGGATGGCTCCACTCGGGCCATCTGTGAACAGTCTTCCGATCGACTTATACATTCCCTAGGTATTTCAGTTAAAACCTTATTTGGAAACGAATTAGTAAGTGATACTAAGGCCCTCCCCAAATTACATGGGGTTGTCCCAGTTTCATAGCCCAATTGATTTGTCATCTATCTGCTCAACCTTATCCTCTGAGTCCCTGAGACGATGCCAGCTCAGGTGATGTTCGATCCGGATTGGAACCCGGCTAATGACAGGCACAGATCTGGAGCTAATGTAGGGGCCGGAGCCACTAGGATATTGAAATCTCGGACCTTAAAACTTAGACTTAAACCCTAAACCCGAAACCCAAACTAAAACCCCTCAAATCCTTTGCGGTTACTTTGAGGGGGTTTAGGGACTCCTTCATAGGTGTTTTTTGAGGCTTCGTTTGAGGGTTCCGTTCAAGGGTGGTTTTTTTTGTTCTTTTAGGGGTTCCTTCTATGCAAGGGTTCTTTATGCAGGTTACTGTAACGGGGCCTTTTTTACCGGTTTCTTCCTGGGAAGGCAAGCCATGGCACGCATCTGGCGAGATGGTCAGAAGAAGCACTGTCCCTTAGCACAAGAATCGGTTTAAGGTTTATGGTTTGGGTTTAGGATTGCGCGAAATTCTCACACGGCTTCAAGTTTAGGGTTCGGGGTTCAAGTTCAATGAGTGGGTGTAGTCAAAGGCTTAGGGTTCAGTGTTTTAAATTCGCAGTGTTATCTTAAGCCCTTGGTAACCTTCCCCAAGGATCCATGAGCACATGAATCCTTAAAGCTTGTAGCTGTGTGTAATATAGGAGCCTTACTAACTACCAATACTATTATGGGGCTTCCTGATTATAAGTTGAGGACTTCCCCCGCCCAGTAACAGTGGAAAACTACTTCCCTTATATACAGCCACCCAGAAAAAGCACAACTGTTTGGAGGCCTCTGGAGTTTCCAGTTTTTGGGGGTCCCAACTGT
>BGNK01001182.1:88173-118904 GCA_003297005.1 Symbiodinium sp. clade A Y106 | reverse complement strand
TTCACACTGAAGTCTCCTGGCTGTTCATTTTTCATATTTGGAAAACGGGTGAACTCACTAGATTTTCTTGTGCTTTTCGTTGTGGTTCAGATTGTGGTCACTGTTAGTGGGCGGGGGATATTCCCAAGGCATGTCGTCCATTCTTGCAAAAATACTCTTGGGGATGCAAGTGGTCCGCATCCTTGCCAGTAGCTCGCATTCTGCCTAAACCCATCGCCAAGGCTAGACCCATCATTGCTTGTGATCAATGCTGGCATTCACGGTTGTGATCAATGCTGGCATTCACGGTTGACTGCCTTTTTGGTAAAAGGAGTGTTTCAGATTATGTTGGTGGTTTTCCCACCAGGACTGACGTTCAACATGTTGTCAGTTCGACAGACGATTCGCACCATTTGGCATTCCATGACGGGCTATCCAGCCACAGAACCTACAAGCATGGTGCAGCAGGATCTTATTGGCTTCTTTAACTCTGCCCCACATGATCGTATTCTGCAGGCACTCGCCTTTACTCTGCATTTACAACAGAAAAGATGGGGAAAGCCGTGGCAGGAACAGTCTTTGCAGTTGTCTTTCCGCAACAAGGACTCCTCTTTTCGGGTATTTCGAGAGATTTGCGGCACGCGCCACCAGGACGCTGCATTTGGAGGACCTGCCCGCGTTGGCTGACTTCATGTTACAGTCCAGTTTCTTTCAATGTGGCACATTCACATTCAAGCAGATTCAGGGAGCCTGTGTGGGCTCAGCTTTGGCACCAGTGTTGTGCAAACTTGTTGCATCCACCACTGAGTTTTTGCGGCTGCACAATTTCCGCAATGTTACGTTCAACATTGGCTTGCATACTGCTGTACGTTACGCGGATAATCGCGCTTTTCACTTTCATACAGGCATCCGTCGCAACCCCAACTTTTGTTCAATTTGGAGTTCTACGGCGCTCCCAGCTCGAGGACGTTCCTGAAGAGAAATTTCTAGGAACCATCTGTTCGGTGACACAAGGAACGATTACCACCTTGAAGCCCGTTGACACCACTGTGCTTCGCACATTAAGATCTGTGGGTAATCGAGAACAGGTTCTTTCAGGCTTTTCGGCAAGGACTCGGACGATCATTCGGCTTACACGACCCACGCGACTGATACGGCCACAGGTGGAGGACTTAATTGAAATCTACCAAGGCCGGGGATTCTCTCGCAGATGTCTTGTACAGATTGCACACCGTCTTTTAAAATCTGTCGGCATTCACCTTCCGGGATGAAAACATAGGGAGACCTCGACAGCTTGCACACTCAGGACGCGTGTTGCTCATCTTTTCTCTCTCTCTCTCTCTCTGTCTCTCTCTCTCTCTCTCTCTCTCGACTCTCTCGACTCTCTCGACTCTCTCGACTCTCGCGCTCTCTGTCTCTCTCTCTCTCTCTCTGTCTCTCTCTGTCTCTCTCTCTCTCTCTCTCTCTCTCTAGCTGGAGAGGCTGGGAGGTTTTCCAGTCGAACGCCAGATAATCAGGGCGACAATATGCGTTCCTGCACAGATGCACAAGGAACGAACCCATGACCATTCCACTGGTATGTTACAACTCTGACAATGTCGATGCAGTGAAGAAGATCCTTACTTACAGGATCAGAGAAATCACGGGACGATGCCCGCAGTTGCCCTGCTTCAATTGCATCAGAATGGCAGACATATTCCGTTTATCACATCATTGGCCACTCTGGATGCAGTACATTTCGCTCGGACTGCTCCAGACTACAGGGATCCAAATGAACTAAGTCTGGCCATAACAGGATGCTACGTCGAGAAAAATACTTTGATCTTTAGGAACTGACGGCGTGCGCAGGTCATACAAAAGGATTTTTGGCCACTCATGCTTCATGTTCTCTCCCTCTCTTCTCTCGCGCTCTCTCTCTGTTGCAATGCATGTTATGAGCCTGCTTCTTACCTTGGTCTTCATTGAGGTTTTGTGCTCGAGCATGCACTTAGGAGCGACAACATGTCCAGTTCAGATAACGATGGTATGTCCACTATGGATTCGGAGTTGATTCACAGTCAAGATCTGCTTCGCAGCTCTGCTTTCGAGCGCAGTTCAGAGTCTGCACATATCGACGATATTTCCGAAGAGGTCGCATCAACAGGTTCAAGCAGAGGACGTCAGCCGGATTCCGCAGAGTTCAGTGCATCGGGCAAGGAACCTTGTTTGTCGAGTTCAGTGAGCATCAATTCACACGCAATGTCGCATCAGGTTGAGAGTAAACCGGAGACTTCAACCAAGAAACGTCGTCTTAGGATGAGCCGAGGCTCACCTGGGTCTTCAATACCTGCGCCTGGAACAAGCTTTTGACTCACTTAAATCTTCTTTTAATTTTTCGGGTTCACTTGGGACTTCTTTTTCGGGTTTAGGGTTCAGGGAGGGGGTTGGGGGGGTGGGGTTCTGCTGATATCCAGCAGGGAGTTCTCTAAAAATATCCTCATCATCATGATCGGGGCCTCCAGCCCCAGGTGATGCAGCAGCCATGACTACTATCACCAATGCTTAAATGCTCTCCGTGACAGCCTCACACGCCTTTTTCTTGAGCCATAGCAGCGTCACATGTGCTTCAGCATCTGTGCACATGAAGCAAGCCGCTTGGAAGAAGACTTCCTTGCGTTAGACACACAAAGTCCCTCTAAGAAGTTGTGATTGGGACAAGATCTCGATCAAAGCGCTTCGATGCCCTCGTCGCATTTCGCTGTCCATGACAGTAAGATGTCATGTGCACACGGTCGCCATGGGTCGTAATGTAGAACGGCCCCCGGTAGGCTTCCAAACGGTTGGCCGGAATCATCGCCGGCATCGGGTCCGTCTGCACCGCTACACTAGCGCTCACCTGCCACACATCTGAGCTGTGCGAGCTGTCGAGGAACTCGGTCGCCTTGACATTGTCGATGGTGGGGTCCTGGTCGGTGACGGCCTAGGAGTAAGCTCAAGCTCACGCCTCCGAAGCTCCTCCTGAAGCCTCCGAAGCTCGTCCTGAACTGCGTCTCTCGTGCGGTTCCGGAGTCTCTCTGATCTTTGAATCCGACGCTGTCTCGCATTCCACCACAACCAGGACTTATTCTTCACATACTTCATCATTTCCCAAAGACCAACAGCTGCGATCAACGACACTGCCAAGACAAAGTAGAACTCCATAGACCCATCTAAAGCCAGGTCCTCTTTTCCACCCTCGACTCCCTTGATCAAACAACGGCACACGATGATGAACATCAGCAACCCACGTTGATTAGTTGTCCTCAGTGTCCTCAGCGCGGCTTTTGCAGCTTCCTTAGGACAAGCTGGCACGATCTGCCACAAATCCATCAAAGCCTTGAACTTCGGGAGATCGAAGCCCTTGGTGCCCAGGTCAGCCTTCTGCAGGTTTCCACAGACATGCGATATCACTAAGCGCTGTGCAGCTACTTCTTGCCTCAGAAACCGGGCCCGAATCCTCAGGTGGCGTGTCTTCCATGTCCCTTGGGCTTCACTTGCAAGCCCTTGTGCCGCCGCATTGTCAATGCGTAGATGCATCACCGGGTCAAGCAGCAACTCTGACAATAAAGCACTCACACCCAAGCCAAGCTGTACGGCCGAACATCCTTCGTACAACTCCGCCTCACCGACAGAGTGATAATCGGCTGCTTTGACGCCCGCCATGCCACTGGCATTCCACATATCTGCGCCATCGTTGATCCAAAGGACCGACCTCCTCCTGGCGCGTAACTGGCGTCAGAATAAACCACCAGCAACGGATCTTCGGCAACCACTTTGTACCAGATGCCAAACTCGGCCGTCTTTGCAAGGTACTTCATGATACGCTTACCAATCTCCAAAGCCCGCAGTGGTCTCCTCATCGCCAGCGATGCCATACACCCCACAGCGTGCGCCAACTCTGGCCTGCTTCTGGTGGAAAGCCACAAAGCTTCTTCTGTCGCCTTCTGGGCCAGTCGTACATTGGCTTCCTCGGCAGCCTCCGGTTCCTCGTCGGAGTCCACATCTTGAAGCCACTCTCGTGCACAAGGTACGGTAAGTGCCGCATCCACTTCCTCCGACATCCCGTGTTGCCGTAGTAGATCACGAATATAACCTGCCTGCGACAGATGTACTCCTGCTCCACAAACACGTAGTTCTTTTCCAAACAACCTTAAAGAACCATCCTCAACCCACTCCAGGTTTGAACACTTCCAGTCAGACACTAGCCACTGGTAGATCGCCTCGACAACCTCCCTCTTTGCCAGGATCAGGATGTCGTCCACATACACAAGCACCAACCCTTGAAGTTCTTCCTCACCTTGAAGCTTAATTTGCCATAGGTTCTCGTCCGTGGTAGTTGCCGATAAAGCAAGGACCTGGTCCCCATACATGACCTCCGCGTCCAGGAAACGAGCGTTCCTAAATTCTCCCCAGAGCCTTGGAGCCTCTCTCAGCCCGTAGAGTACACGAGTGATCTGCCACGTCTCACCTGGAGCGGCCTCCCCCCGCCAAGATCACAATCGTGGGGGGCGTGACTGCATAGGACAACTCCGATGGCATAGGCGCCAAGGTGAACGCATTCGCAACGTCGGTGCTTTCCATACTCCATCCCATCTTCACCGCCAGCGCGACAGAGATGCGTAAGGTGTCTGCCGAAGTCCCCGATGCGTACAGGTTTTGTCCTTGTGCCGGAAGGAAGTTGCTGCACACCACCACCCGACATTTCCTCCGAAACTTTGCCGAGCCAGAGGGATCACTAGGAGGTTTCACAGTGAACACCGCCTTGCCGGGCAACACGACAAGGCCTGCCTTCTTGAGCTCCCGGGTCTGCTCCGGTGAGAGCCGTTTAACAGTCCCAGACTCCATCAAGGCATTCACTTCCCTTGCGATAGCTTCCCTCCACAGATGCACATACTTCTTGACCTCTGGCAGACTAACATTGTGCACCACCTCCAACACAAACCAGCTAATGTCTTGAGCAGCTCCTCAACCTCAACGTCCTTGGCCTCGCCCGGGGATACCTTTAGGACCCTTCTGAACGCTCGAACTTGTATCTGCTCCAGCTCTTGTGCACACCCTTCGAAAGCCCCTTGCAACTTCCTCAAGTAGGGTGTAGCTTCATCATCTGACTCATAAGCACACTCCTCCTGAAGTTCACAACGGAGAACTCGGGCCTTCCGTTCCAGGGTCTCCTCCTCATCCGAGGAAATGTTTTCGGATGAGTCACTCTGTGAACTGGACTCACTCCATCCATCATCATCAACTTTCAGCTCCTGTGCCTTCCAGGGAAAAACCACATCGGTTCATAAAAGCCACTGGTTCGGGAGGAATAGCTTCGACGCCCAAAGGAGTAAAGCCGGCAATGATCCAGCGCTGCCCATCCTCGCCCTCTACATACGAGTGCACCTTCTTCGGGTCAAACACAGCCACCTTATCCCTAATGTCCACGACCCTGCCCTCGGCAGTCGCTCCATCAGGTAGCTCTCGTCGAAGATCACAGCCCTCAGTGCCATCCTCCTTACTCACTTGGTGAGCATCCGACAACCACAAACCACGAAGTTCGTTCCCTCCAACCTCAGTGACAAAGTTCAGGAGACCAGGCTTGTTCCGTAAATCTCGATGTGGTGGAATATCAGTGGCTCTAAACACCTCCAACGTAGCCCAGCACGGATCCCGAGCAGTTGACTCAGCTGTCCTCAGCCTCAACATCATGTTCAGGTACTTTGTGAGCCAGGGCCGTCTCCTCGTTGCTGTAGTCACACCACGCATTCCACCATGAACGTACCCACCAAGAACCAAGGCTGTTGTCTGGGTGCCGTGGGTCTTTCTCCTGGCCTTTCCTCCAACATGAACGTCCCGGAGTACTTCCGCACAGGTCTCGCCATCAAACTTGCCCATGTTGTAGTGCTCTCTGCTCCTGTTGTTTCACCAAAGACCTCATAGTCCATCCAGACGGCGCCCTGGGCTCATCCTTGACATCCACCTTTAGAGTACTCAGCATCTGAAGTCGTGGTGGTGGTTGTTTTCCAGAAAGACGATAGGTCTGGTTCAGGTAGTTCAACAACAGGTACTGTTCCAAGAGGTATGTCACCCACACCCCCTCCATCATCTCCCGGATCTGCCAGAAGCACGTGAGGATCCACAACATTGGCTTTCAAGTTCAGGGTCTCAGTGATAACCCCGCTTGGTCGTAGAACAACAGCTCCACCTTTGATCGTATCCGACAAACCCAAGTAGATCCCTTCCTCCCAACGATCGGTTAAATCGTACTTCTTGTTGTTACCGAACACCTTTCGTCGGATCATGACCTTTGACCCAAATGGTAGTAGCCGAGGCTTGTTCAACCCCAGGCGCTCTTGTATGCGTCTGTTGGCTGCATGCTGCATGGCCAGGGTCCAATACTTGAGCGCCACCTTGCCCTCAGCGATCAACACCTTAGCCATCGTCTTGAACCAACGAACTCCTCGTTCTGCTGCTCCATTGGTCTGAGGAACCAATGCCTCCGACCTGGTGTGGTAGATGTCGTGATCAAGCAACCATTTTCGTAGCCCCTTCGAAGCAAACTCCGAACCTCGATCCGAGTGGAGTCTGGCAACAGGCAACCCCAATAGCTTCAACCTCAGGACCGCCTCCTGGACCGCCAACATCACATCCCCGCCACGTCGAGCTCGAACCGGGTACACCATGTAGATCGTATCCATCTCAACCGGCTTGGTCAAGTCACCGATCAACTTCTCCCAGTTGTCCTCGTCCCTCTTTAGTTCAGACTCGTCCTCAAGGATCTCCGCCGCTGAGATATGAAAAGTAGATCTCCCCGTCCACGCACGCTCCGGGGCTCTTGAACCTGATTGTGGACCATGCCAGTCCGAGGTCTCCGTGTCCACACCACCGCCCACATACTTCACCTCCGTCACACGCGTGTAGTCCAGCTTAAACGGTGGAACCGGACACCCATTCACTGAAGTAGGTCGGAACAAGGTCGTCCTTGGTGTTACATGGTGCCTGATCAACACACCCGTGGCTTCTCTGAATTCCCACCAATCATCAAACCCATCCTTCTTCTTCTTCAGAGCCCTTGCCATTGGTGAACCAGATACATCATCCTTATCTGCTCCGGGACCCTTGTCCGGGGATTAGTCATCGAGATCGTCCGCGTACGGTGCCTCCCGGCCCTTGTTGTCCTCCTCAACATCCAAGGTCCATCCATCAAGCTCGATCGGTCCCACAGCATACTTCTCGCCCTTGGTTCCTGCAACCCTCACTGGTCCCAAGGTATCCGCGCTCATCACGTAGCAATCTCGACGCAGACACTTGCGATGGGGACGCCCAATGGCCGTATGGATGCACTGAAGACAATCCGCCCGATACGGAACATGGTCGTTGGCCAAATGTCTCTCCCATGCCCTCCGATCCACCGCCTTCAGCGCCTTCACCAGTCTGGTGTGCCACCCCGGTCGTTGCTTCCATCTCTTCAAACCACGTGCCAGCACCCTTGCCATAACAGGAGCCCATGTAGACCACGATCCCTTCTCTTGCTCGGGCTCTGGTCTGGAATCCCGGACTCCCTTCAGCTCAGCAATGTCCAGATTGGTGGCCATGGTGGTAGGCCGCCGCCTTGGATGTCCCAAGCCTCCTTGCTCTAAATGGCAAAGTTCCATACCGTTTTCTGCTATCCACCTCCGAAACCATTTGAACACCCATGTCAGCGACGACTCATCCTGTTCCGCCTCCGACGACGCCCACAAGGAGAAATCCACCCCACCATTGGGCACGTCCACCTCGGCACACATAGACACTCTCCCTGCCACGGCCACTTCATACAGAACCACTGCACGCAAGGTGTGTTCGAGAGCGTTGTGCTTAGGAAGCCCGCAAAGGATGCCAGCAACTCGCCCGGTGGCCGCTCCCCACAGAAGCAACCGCATAACACCAGGTCCCGCCTTGAAGAGGTCTAGCAGCGAAATCCTTTGCACATCAATGTCCAACACCACCGTGCCATTGCTCTCCACGGTCTTGAACAACTTATCAACTGGGGACCCTTTTCCACTACACATCTTCACCACCCAGTCCTTGTTCATCAAGCGTTTGCGCATCCTCCGGTTGAACCCTAGCTGTTGCATGAGCTGCCAAGCTTCACCATCATCCTCAGGAAGGTCCGTGATGATCCGGGCCAGGTCCTCGCGAAGCTCGTCTGTTGTCCATGGTGACGAAGCCAGAGCGCTGAAACCGTCCTCGAACCTTCCCTTGGCAACGAACTCCCGCATGCTTCTTTCCCAACATGGGTCCATCTGAACAGCACGTGCCCGAGCCATAGCCACCTGGGTTTGCTCAGTGTTACGGTTCAGCTGCGCGACCTTCTCCTGCTCGATCGTCGTGCCATTGCCTCACTGATCTCAGGACAACCCGACGAAACCCGAAGCCCGATCTCTCGTCCATCCGGTGCCTTGAGGATGCAGCGCTTCTTCGTCCATACAAGCTCGTAGCCCAGCACACTCACCAGACTGCCCACCGGGAGGATGGTCTGCGCCCTTGCCGTGTTCGGCTCCAGTAACAAAGTGCCCGCATTTGTTTGTCGCATCTTCTGCACTCCATCACCCGCGACCACGACATCTACTTCATCTGCACCACTCCATTCCGCAACCGACCCAAGCCTCAGTGGATGCGTGGCCCCAGAGTCCACCAAGGCCATCTTTGTTTCATAGCGCTGGATCGCCTTCTTCAACATCTTCAGGGAAGCGCCAGGCTTGGTGGATGTTTGCTGCTCGGCCATCATCTTCAGCATCTGGGTCGCACTCTTGAGAAAGTCGTCCACGTCCCTGACGGTAGCTCCCCCCTCTGCGCTCCCCGAAGCAGACGCATTCGAATCCATTGAAGTTCCCATAGAGCTCGTGGGTCCCGAAGACGCGGCTGGCGTGGTTGAAGACGTAGTCACCGAAGAAACCGAAGGCACCGTTCCATCGTCTCGCTTGTTGTCCCCCTTGAGGTTCTTGACCTTAGCCTGAGGACCCCCTCGAGCTCCTTCATCTCGCCGGGATCCGTCACTGCTGGCTTTCATAGGACAGTTTCTCCGCATGTGTCCCTTGGCTCCGCACGCCTTACAGCGCTCTGCCCTCTCCTCCTTCGGAACATTGGACCAGTCGTGGTTGAACTTGCAGTTCGCCCTTTGGCACCCCCTGTCCATCAGGAAAAACTTGCACGGCTTAGCACTGGTTGTAGCAGCTGGTGATCCCGAACCCTTCGGCGAAGCTCCTTGCCCTTCTTGTGGTCCAGTGCCCATGGCCTTAATCGCCGGAGTGGTAGTAGTTGTAGTCCTGGCACGTCCACGATAGGCAATCTGCTCAAACTCCCCAAGCAAATGGGACTGCAGTTTCACCACTGAAGGTAACGTAGGTGCCGAATCCAACTCCAAGCTGTACCGCAACATGTTGGCCCGGAACGCCACCTCCCCATGTTTCTCCAGCTGCGACTTCTTTTCTTGATCTAGACCCCTCAGCAGTATCGAAGGATCTGGAACCTGAAGCCCCAAGTCCTGAGCCCGCTTCAGCCATCTCGCCCACCTTCTTAGCGCCTCCACAAGCTCCATAGGCGTGTTCGCGCTGCCAGGTGCTTCCAAAGCCTTCAAGACTTGCTGCCTCTCCACTGACCCCGGCCTGTAGATCGTCAGTGTCCGGGCCAAGATGCTCAAGGTCGTCTGCAGTCGGTTGGCGAGGATCTCCATCCGAATGTTCTCCGGAACCACCTGCAACAACATCGACGCCGCCCGCTTGTCCACTCGCAGCCATTTCGATTCCTTCAACATGTCCTTCGCGTAGTCATCGGCCTTCAGCTGGAGCTTCTTGACCGCTGATGCGCTGACGTAGTCCCGGTAGAACGCTTCCAACGACGCCAAGACTTGTGACCACCATTGAGCGCTACCATCAGTGAGGTCACCCATGGGCCCGCCCAACCCATGCAACCAGTCCCCCACATTGATCGCCGCCATCTCGTCAGCCTCGCTCAGCTTTGGCAACTCCGCTGCCGTCGTGCCTGGCCGGATAGCGCCGCCTGCAACTGCGTCATGCCCTGAACTAGCGCGTCTAGCGAGCCAGCACCTCCGCCTTGCTTTTGCTCAGGTCCTTGGTGCTGTGCTCCCGCGCCATCGTGAAGATCACCTTGCTGCTCTCCGGAAAGCCCAGGAGGAGGACCACTGTAGATGCCCGGCGCATTCTCAAAAAGACCACTGTAGATGCCCGGCATATTCTTAAATAAATGACACCCTTGCTCACGAACGTGTCCCGGAAGTCCTGCAAGATTACCTCCAAAAACATTAGGTGCCTGTTGCCCTTCACTTCCCCTTGCATTGCCTCCAAGCATTCCAGAACGGCATTGCCCAGGTCGCCCAGCAGCAGGTTCACCTTCTGAACTTCCATAGCGTCCTCCAAGGCCTAGAAATTTCGACCTCGGTGGGCTCTGACTTTTTGCCCTCATGGAACCCCCTTGCTCACGAACGTGTCCCGGAAGTCCTGAAAGATTACCTCCGAGCCCTCCATGTCCACTCGAAGCCTCACCGCCCCGACGAACATCACGCCCCGAAAGTCCTCCAAGATTGCCGCCGGGTACACTAGAAGTTTGAGGTAGGTCCCGAGCATCACTGTGAGGTAGTTGTCCATGTTCAAACAGTCCAGGAGGATTACCCTGAGGTACTCCATGCAAGCCCAAAGCCCGATCACCGACTTGCTCGCTATCATGTCCCCAAAGTCCACCTGGATTGCCGCCTGACTCACGACCACCTCCTTGTGCCACATCTAGCCCCCCTTGCCCACGAACGTGTCCAGGAAGTCCTGCAAGATTACCTTCGAGAGAACCTTCAGTGTATTTCACCTGATCGTAGGCGCGTTGATCACGGGGTAGTAGGGATTCTGAGGTAGAGCAGCTACAGGGTCAACCATATTCGTTCTTCTCGTAGTAACTTCTTCCCCGAAGCCTCTCCACTTCCAACCTCAGCCTCTGATTCTCCTCGTTAATCTGCTTCTGTTGCTCCATGGCCTGGTCGACTTGCCTTCGTACTTCCAGTTCCAGCTGCTCCTTGGTAAACGAGCGCGAAGAATCAGATCCTCCGCCCGCTCCCCTTTGCGTAGCACCATACAACTGGGGCGCTGCCAAAGCCATTTCTTGAAAGCGTTTGTTCTGCTCTCTGTCGAACAGTGGCTCGGTTTCACTTCTCTCATGCCCTTGCCTGGAAGGAGACCACACCGTCTCCTGTACCATCACCGTCTGCTCTCCAGGTCGGCTCTGCTGAGAGACACGCCGCTGAACATACTCACCCAACCGGGATAACCACTTCATGGCCGCCACCCCCTGCTGAGCGATCACATTTGTTGACGTAGTAGATCCCCCTTCATCACCATTTATCGAACGGGTAGTAGCTCCTTCGGAAAACGTCCTTGGCTGGTTACCGCCTTGCGTAGCGTGAGGAAACAAAGGACCATCCATTCTCTCACGTCCGCCACCCGTAACTGGGGATCTAAACATCTCCGTCCCACTTCCTGACATTCTACTCCCTGGTCGCTGAATATCACGCCGCTGAGCACTGCCTGCACCACCTTCAGCATCACCGCCTCCAGTAGGACTTCTAGCAGCACCTGCCGTAACGTTCGCTGTTCGCGCGCCAAATCCGGTGTTGTCCGCATCACCGCTTCCGGTAGCCCCCAAGGCTAAATCGTAGTCCGGTTCTGCTACAGGTACACGACTGGCCCGCGGGTTCACTCCGTTCGGCCTTTGATCTTCGTCATGACGAGGTCCAGTCACCTGCGCAGCATCGCCACTTGGGCTCATCACCTGCTGATATCCAGCAGGGAGTTCTCTAAAAATATCCTCATCATCATGATCGGGGCCTCCAGCCCCAGGTGATGCAGCAGCCATGACTACTATCACCAATGCTTAAATGCTCTCCGTGACAGCCTCACACGCCTTTTTCTTGAGCCATAGCAGCGTCACATGTGCTTCAGCATCTGTGCACATGAAGCAAGCCGCTTGGAAGAAGACTTCCTTGCGCTAGACACACAAAGTCCCTCTAAGAAGTTGTGATTGGGACAAGATCTCTGCAGGTTCATAACGTACTTTGCTGAAGAAATCACAGCTCACACTCTGGGCTTGAAACACTGTTTTTATGGTTTAGGGTTCATGGGCTTCGGGTTTAGGCTTTGAGGGTTTCAGGGCTTTCCAGCTTAGGGTTTAGGGTTTAGACGGTTTAGGGGGGTGGGGGGGGCCTTAATAACGTACTTTGCTGAAGAAATTACAGCTCACACTCTGGGCTTGTTTCACTGTTTTTAGGGTTTAGGGTGTTATGGTTTAGGGTTTAGGGTTCATGGGCTTCGGGTTTAGGTTTTGAAGGTTTCAGGGCTTTACAGTTTCGGGTTTAGGGTTTAGGGTTCAAGGAGGGGGGTGGGTTTTTAGGGTTTAGGGTTCATGGGCTTCGGGTTTAGGTTTTCAGGGTTTCAGGGCTTTACAGTTTAGGGTTTAGGGTTTTGTTGACGACCGAAGTCGCCGGTATCATCTAGCTGCCTGCTAGTAGCCTCTGCCATGATCACACGGAAAGCACAGCCATGAGGCACATGTCGAATTGTTTTCTCATCTGCAACAAACAAAGTGCGAAGTGCGAAGTCTGTCAGAGCTAAGTTGTACAAAGGTTCTCTGACGGTTGTCTCCGCATGATACATTGCTGTAGTATATCATTAAAGTTGACTCAAGGGGCATTACTCGTAGCCTTCCCTTGGAGAGGCGGATTGCAAGCAAACATTCATTGCTCTTTCCACTTCATAGTTCCTTCCAGCGATGAATGGTCCTTGAAGCTTGTTCCTTTGTGGCTATATCTTGCAGACGCAGCAGAACCTTTCCACTCAGATCCCGGTGCCTCCACAACCACAGCAGATACCGAAGCTGCTTGCCAGTCGGAGCCAAATGTTCTGTATCAGGGCGTAGTAGAACTTGGGATAAGCGCCTGGCCAAATCCTCCTTTAGCCCTGTTGTCGTAAGACCATGATAGCGAAGCCCTGTTCGTAGTTCTTCACATCGCATCAACATCATTGTGTCAACCGTGACACGTTCTCTGTCTCCTGAAACATCTCGTTGGCGATCTCCATGTGAAGTGTCCGACCACTGGGCTGGTGAATTCTGTGTCCACACATGACACATGAGGCGAGCTCTCTGGTTCCCGTTGTGGCGTCGTTGGTGGCGTCACTGGTCTCGCGGATGGTTTTGGGACTGCGGTTCTCCTTGAAGAGGGTCCCGGTCTCTCACTCACGCTCCTGTTCCTGAGATGTGCCCATTACCGTACTTGGTGTCGACTCCAACGAGGACCTTTCTGCGGCTAGCCTGTCCAACTCACGCTGAATTTCCCGTGCAGTTGCGTCACGTAGTCTCTCCAAGCGCCTCAATCTCCTAGCCGTTCCACCAGGTGCCCAATGTTAAACCTCCTCAACATACCAAACCACCCAGCAACAGCACTGCCATAACACTCACCATGTCCCAGTCCAGCTCGAGCTTCTGCTTTACTTCCACTGTAGAGGCTTCCGTCGAAACCACCAACAAACGGCAAACCAGCGCCACCAACGCCTGGATACTGCCACCCTTGACATAGCTGACGCCATCTTTCATTTTGCGGCTTTCGGCATCTGCCCGTCTGCCCGCCGTCACCGCCCTCGCACCTGCGAGGCTCGTAAAAAAGGCTGCTCGCTTCGTGGCCCGTGTACTCTTACGTCCGTCCTCCACGCCCCAAAGCTTTAGTAGATCACACCGGCGTTGACTGGGTAATGCCTTGGTGAGAAGATCAGCTGGTTGAACAACCCTGGAACATGCTTTGTCTGGAGGCTGCCCACCGAGAGAGCTTCCTGAAGCCAGCTAGCCTTTATGCGGAGGTGCCTTGTTCTCCAACTTCCGGTTCCAGCTGTGAGACTAAGAGCACTCATTGAGTCCGAACCTATCAACTGCTCATGTATTTCTTCCGACACGTCAAGCAGCATAGCCTCTATTCCGAGCATGGCGATGCTTCCCTCCAAGATGGCATTCGATTCGGCCTCGGCTGTAGACAGCGCCGTAGTACTTTGTCGAGAGCTCCGCCACAACACCGGGGTTCCTCCGTAGTAGATGACCCAACCTGTCTGACTTCTACTGGAGGATGGTGCGAAGGCGGCATCGGGGTACATCGTCAGGGAGGTTCCATCTGAAGTGATTTTTCGGAAGTAACCACTGGTTCGCTGTATATACTTCAGCATTTTGTATGCCATGCTTATCACCCTCGAAGGCGCGCGCGTAGCCATTGAGGAAAGCACACAGAATCCATAACGCAAATCCGGTCTGCACCTTTGCGAGAGCCACAATAGCTCCCCGGCCATTTGTT
The DNA here is from genome assembly GCA_003297005.1 of Symbiodinium sp. clade A Y106. Lineage (NCBI taxonomy): Eukaryota > Dinophyceae > Suessiales > Symbiodiniaceae > Symbiodinium > Symbiodinium sp. clade A. The sequence continues at coordinate 104,551 of BGNK01001182.1, read as the reverse complement.
GTGCTTGATGTACTGTACTATCAGTCGGCCAGCAAGTCGAAGACAGCATTCTCCTTATTCACCGGGATCTTGGACTGATCGCTCTCCTTCATGTCATAGCTTCTCAAGAGCTCCTCGATATACGGTTGCTGGGAGAGGTACAGCCCATGTAGCGTGAGCTCCATTCCTAGAAACTTCACTGAATTGGTCTTGGAGAGTATGGCAAGCTCCGATGTGTCCCACTCATTTTGTATCATTTCTGTGAGAAGCTTGATCACCCAAACTGGTCCCATTATCAGGTAATCGTCGACGTAGATCGGAACAATTCCAACGAAGACACCGGCTGCGTCCCTTACTCCCCACCAGCTTGTAATCGTCTTTCCCCGTCTCATCCTGATGGCAGCTTCATGCGAGCCCATACAATTGTCACGATGCTGAGCCCGTAGCATAGGTGATTGGCGAAGTCCATAAAGAGCACGAACAAGCAGCCACAACTCCAGGTGCTCGATGAGTTGTAGTTTCTCAAGAACCTTTGGCGGAGTCGCTAACATCACCAACGAGCCTTCTCCTGTCAAGATGGGAGTATGGAGAAGGCTCCCACCACATCGATGACTCCAACGGCCCATCGTAACCGCCGTGAGATCACCAGGCTTGCCCTCACCGCCTCAGATGAAGCGGCCTCCGTGTAGAGAGACCAAGTTTCCGCAGCCGCATAATTGCCGCAGATCACCAAGCGAACTTTCCTCCTATACCATGTGTCTGGGTCGGAGATCACTGCCTTGGGATTTGGCTTTACTGTAAATACCATTTTCATTGGTAGACGTTGGGCATGGGGATGAACCCGGTGTTGTCTTTCACTTGTTCCAAGCTTCAGACGCTTGATGGCTATCTCGATCCCACCCATCTCCTTAGCTATGGCACCTGACCATATCGGTAGCTCAGCCAAAGCCTCTGCAGGGCTTACGTTGTGCGTAACTTCCAACGGACCCGTTAGCTCACTGAGCACCTTCTCAGTCTGTGGTGTAAAGCCAACCTCTGCCTTAGTCAAGCACGGTTGTCCCGGAGATACTGGATCAACTGAAGCGCCTACCTTCACCAAGCCGTCGTCGACCTCAAGGTAGCCATCAACTGATTCCTCTGCACTCTGGTTCTCAAACTTCTCCTCAACCTCAATACTCTTTACTGATGCATCGACTGGTCCATCTCGTAGAAAGAACTCTGTCATCTGGGAAAGAGGTGGGGAAAAACCAAGGTCCTCAAGCTTGGAGATCATGTCGTTGGTGACTTTTCCAAGGCCCTGTGGCGTATAAGCAATGAGAACCGTTCTTGTACCTTGCCATGGTAGAACTTCATGTCGTCGACGAGGGTTGAACTTAGTATGGTGATTCTTATTCAGCTTAATCACTTGACCAAATCGACGATTTCCCTTCTGAGCGCTCACATACTTCACCCTGTAGAACATCACCTCCTGCTAGTTCGACCCAAAGATCACCTCCCCTTTCCGGAAAGCGTACAGGCAGGACATAGTTGTGACATAAGGGGTCATTGTTGCTGTCCATGTGTTGTCCTCTATCCATGTTTCTTGCCACGAACAGAGCAGTAAAGGTAGCATCTGGCGAGACCTCCACCACTATCCTTGACAACACTCTAGCGATATCCCCATGCGCCTCTGTGTCCTTCATGAGTCCAACTTCTCCACCGCGCGGATACACGCGAACTTTCTGTCATCAAAGAAGCCCGTTCATCCAGACTCCATTTGTCTAGTAGAATGCGAGCTCGGTCCGTGGCATACTCCTCCACATGGTTTACTGGAGTTGTCTTGCGCATGGCCACTTCTGCCACTGGGGTTTTCTCCAGTACCCTCCACTTCGGTTTAGGAGGACCTTCTGCTTCCCATTGTCCCGTCGGTGGGGTCTCAAACGCCCGACCCCGTTTCCTCGGTCCTGACGAGTCGAAGACCTTTTCCTTGATATGGACCACCGAGCCGTAGGGCGCCGCCAGCTTGCTTTTCGAGCTCGCTGAGCCGCTGCGGCCGCCTCCACTGCCGTTGGCCAAAGTCTTGTCGGTAACGATGCTGACATAAGTAGGGTCCGAGCTTGATCCTTCACCCATTTGACAGTCGCCTCAGCCTTCCCATTACCCTGTGGAATGCCCGGCTCTGACCATGTAGCTCTCACACCTCGCTCACGTGGCCAGTTCCTTGTTGAATGGTTGAAGGTTTCCCCTTTGTCAGAATGTAGCCGATATACAGGGTAGGCCATGGGCTTCGAGGTACAAGATGATGTCCTGGATCACGGCCTTAACTGCGGCTGCCTTATTGTCATTCAGGCCTCGTGCAAACGTCAAGTAGGTACTCTGAGGCGCGACACAATCCGCAATCACCGGTGCTCCCTCATTCCCCTCAAACTCCTCCTGAGGCTCATCATCCTCCGGGTCCACATTTGACGGCTCATAGAGCGAATCCTCATGGTCCTTGTATTCTTCTTGTTGAACATGCGTAGCTCCTATAAAGCTTGGCCCTTGGTGACCAGGTACACCATGAGGTAGTAGTGGGTTGAGGTGGTCACCCTGCTCATCTGGATCCTCTACCACCCCTTCACCTTCTGCTTCATGGTCCTCACCCTCAAGGGGATCCACCAGTTGCCCTTCAGGTAGTTCATCAACACCCTGAATGTTGTCTTGTGGTTGTAGTAGTGGTAGCCTTGAGGGTGCAACATCCAGTCCATGATCTTCTGGGGGTTCTCTTCCACTGTAGGCCTTGACAAACTCTGAAGGCATTGTATACCTTGCAACAACAAGATATCGAAGACCCCGCCCCATTGTTCCCTTAGAGCTCACGTCCAAGCCTGGTTTCACCGGTCCAGCTACATCCACCGTGAGGTTGAACATCTCAGGGTGACGCACTCGAGCATGACGACGACCTGTACCCCTGGCCATAACGCATGTCAAACAGTCCTTATAGTAGTTGATGTGTCCTGCATCAACGTGCTGCTTCCATTTCTCAGCGCTCATAGCTCGCACTTTTGGTATTTCACGTGGATGCCTATCCCAAAACCTCATAACTGTCACAGTGGCATTCACCAGTCCGGGGGACCACACCGATGACGACCCTGCCGTAGCTTGTGATGTGCGATCCCCAAGCCATGTAAACCGCCCAGGTAGTAGACGTTGGTACCCAAGGATGTAGCAGCTTGATCAAACTGAAGTACCTTCATGCCCATCTCCTTCTGGAAGAGTCTCCACATAGCAGTTTCCCACATTGACGCCCTTGTACCAGGATCCGAACCTTTTGACACTCGAGGACTGGTGGGATGGTCCATAACAAAAACCACCGGCTGCATTCTGTCTGGACTTCCTGCGCTGCACATTCTTCCCATTTGAGACACTGCCTGCAACCACAACATCCTGGCTGTTAAGGAGAGTGCCCGGACCTCAGCTCCCTTTGCTTCGCTCAGCTCTACTGGAACACCAGACCGTCCTGGCGGTGATCCAATTATCCCATCGATCTTTCCTGCCGCACCGTTGAAGGTCCAGTTCAAGAACAACCGTCCCAGACTGATCCAACTGAAACAGCTCATAGCGACCTGGATGACCAGCATAAAGATGTACTATCCACCTTCGCGCTCCACACAACCTGCGCCTTTGAGCCTTTGAAAGGAACTCAATATCCTTGAACACACTCCAACCTGATTTGAGAACATTCTCCTGGATCATGCCGTTCAAGCATTCCATCGGGATGTCCTCCATGAAGGGTGCATCACGTAGTGCTCGCAAGCCCGCTTCTCGTGAATCCCTTGTAACATACTCCTCCAGGTGACTTTGTACATGATTGTCCTCCAAGAAGCAACCCTCCGCCGACCACGTAAGCACATACCCCAGCGTCCTCACCAGTTCGCCGAGAGGTACGACAGTTTGGCACGCCCTTGATCATCTACAGAACCTCGCGGAGGCATCAACAGCGATCCGCCCTCGCTCATTCTCATAGCCATAGTTTCATTGCCCGCCAACTGTGCAACGACCTCCTCCGCAGCATTCCACTCGTCCTCGCTCACCGCGCTCCTTAAGCTGTGCGTAGCCCTGAGTCCAAGAGCGCTGATGAGTTTGTACTCACCTCTCCAACCCTCACATCTCGGATCACCCATACCAAGGCCTCGAGTGTCCATGGAGTGCCACGATATCGTGGATGCCGCCGTTAATGGCAGAGAGGATAACGTAGACGGCGAAGAAGATACCGTAGAGCCCGCTGTCGCCATTGTGGACACCGTAGGTGGGCTAGGGGATATAGGCTGTAGCGGTTGTCCCTTCATGTCTTTATTTCCCCCCGTGGTTGTAGATGAAGATGCATTCCCTGCCCCTTAGCCACCGGACAGTCCTTCTGTTCTGGGTCCTCCGGAGGAGAGGCGGTGACTCACTCCTCGGTCTCCCCGCAAGCCAGTTTTTCAGAATCCCTGGTCCTTCTGACTGTTGTCCAGCTTGCCCAGGAGGTGCTACTGGTGGTCGTTCATGATGTCCGGCACGTCCTCTTGTTCCTCTCGACTTGCATGCACAGTAGGTGGTAGGTGTGAGCGCTTCTTGAGTTGAAACAGCAGACCGTGCGTGAGTGGCGTTCTACAGGCAGTTATTTGGTATGTCAGAGAAGCAATTATACGCAGAATTGCCGAGATACATAGTCCTACCTCATCCTTTCGGAGAGCCAAGCGACACGACTTTAATTCTGGTCNCGTTCTACAGGCAGTTATTTGGTATGTCAGAGAAGCAATTATACGCAGAATTGCCGAGATACATAGTCCTACCTCATCCTTTCGGAGAGCCAAGCGACACGACTTTAATTCTGGTCAGATTCTTGATCTTGAATTAGGAGATGATCTGCTCAGTGAACCCGTTCGACAGTCAGTGCTCACATATTTGCAGCATGAGCGACCTGGTCTGGTGATCATTTATTCCTTCCGCGCTCGCCCAGACCAGCTGTTCAATCTTAGTCGGAGCTTCTTAGAGAAAGATCATGGACACATGAAGAAGCACATAGATCACAGAAAGAANACAGAAAGAAGGGTCGAAGATTGTTGGAGTTCGCAGTTCAAGTCGGTCAGCTTTGTTCCAAGCTGGGATTGAAATTTGCTGTTGACTGCCCGTGGCCCCAGCGATCATGGCAAACGCGTGGCTTGCATCCTTTGCTTGCCGCCTCTGGGGCAGAATGTGTGCTGAAGAATGCCGTTGTTGTACAGGAGGATCACTTCCCCATAGTCCCGAACCCGATACTCCTCTGCAGCCTCCAAGCTCTGTAAGACCCCGAAATAGATCAGCAGGCCCCTGTCTTGGTAGCGGAGCAATGCCTGGTAGTTGAACAGGTTGCCCTTGAGCTCCTGTAGAGGTAGAACTCAACAGCGGCGGTTCCCGCAGCAGGAGGCGCAGGTGAGCCCCCACTCGCTTGGTACCAGTTCACTAGGCGAAATGCCCTGGTTCGCCACACTCAAGTAACTTCCCAAGCGCGTCATCCACCTTGGCATCTCCATTGCACCCAGCCAGTTATTCTGACCAGAACTCCTAGATCCCATTGCAGACCTTGGAGTAACAAAACCCGCTTGCTGATCCCCCAGAGACCGTTGCTGATCCTCCATTCCAGTCCTCGGGTGTCCATCTGAGTCAGGGATCATCGGCACGTCTTGCGCCGCCGTCCGTCCTTGCTCAGGTATGATCTCCGAAGCGCCTGGTTGGGATTCTGAGGGCCTTGATCGCCTTGCACCACATCATCAGCACGACCCAGGAAACCTGCAACGCCCACTGAAGCAACTCCTTGCCCCAAATCTGAAGTCATAGCCCCCGAGCTCTGAGTCGAAGGCTGCACACCATTCAAGATCGAACCCGCAGGTCGAGCGTCTTGGGCTCATAACCTGTTGACGACCGAAGTCGCCGGTATCATCTAGCTGCTAGATGATACCGCATCTAGCTGCCTGCTAGAAGCCTCTGCCATGATCACACGGAAAGCACAGCCATGAGGCACATGTCGAATTGCTTTCTCATCTGCAACAAACAAAGTGCGAAGTGCGAAGTCTGTCAGAGCTAAGTTGTACAAAGGTTCTCTGACGGTTGTCTCCGCATGATAAAATGCTGTGGTATATCATTAAAGTTGACTCAAGGGGCATTACTCGTAGCCTTCCCTGTGAGAGGCGGATTGCAAGCAAACATTCATTGCTCTTTCCACAGGTTTAGGGTTCAGGGAGGGGCTTAATAACGTGCTTTGCTGAAGAAGTCACAGCTCACACTGGGCTTGTTTCACTGTTTTTAAGGTTTAGGGTTTTATGGTTTAGGCTTCGGGTTTCGGTTTTCAGGGTTTCAGGGCTTTACAGTTTCGGGTTTAGGGTTTAGGGTTCAAGGAGGGGGGCGGGGGGAAATTCGGGGTTGGGGGGGGGGGGGNGGGGGGGGCTTAATAACGTGCTTTAATCACAGCTCACACTCTGGGCCTGTTTCACTGTTTGTAGGGTTTAGGGTTTTACAGAAATCCAGCATGTGCATCATGAGGGCAAGCATGTGGCGCAGGGTTGCATTCCGTTGCATCGCCGGTCAAGGGTTGGCTGCGAAGAGAACCCCTTGTGCCAGCATTTACCATGTGTGAAGCTTACACCTGACCAAAGGACACATACATGTACAAGTCAAGTCCTTAGAAGCTGCCAGAAGCTTTTTTTCACACAGCACACAGCAGACTCAATTTGCGGAGAAAACAATTCGATAATCCCGCGCGCTTTGCCCATGGTCTGAGGCTGAGCATAAGTCGTGGCTACATCGACATCAGTGCTTGTGGTGTCGATTTTTAGGTTATGAGTGCCCAAGCGCTCCAGCTTGGAACCCCGAATGGTGTTCCCGCACCTGAAGATCCGGGACCTTCTACAAGTGGAGTAAGAGACGGGGATCTTGCAGGATCTTCGTCTACTGTGCCAGGAGCAGTGCCGCCGTCGCAGACGGACGTGAGCTTTGAGACTCTGACGCGTCCGGGTGGGCATGTGAGTAGAACTGCAAGTCCGCAATACACTCCCCCGCCAGGCGGGGCCAGCTTTCGACTGCGATCTCCTGCAAGAGCAAGGGCTATTCCTCCTGCACCCCACTTACCTCTTCAAGCGGGGTACCAGCTGAAGCTATTCAGGTTGAAGTTCAGAGACAGTTGCAGGGGATATTAGGCCAGCTTCGTGACTATGGAGATCGAAATCATCAACTACAGCAAGAGCTGGAAGCAACGAGAGAGCAACTACGGATGGTTCAGGAAGAACAACGAACAGGAGTAAGGGCCACTCTATATCAACCTCGACTATTGGGGGATCTTGCAAATGCTCCATTAGGTCCTGGTCGGTTATGTGGTGCTCCAGAACGAGTAGTAGATCCTGACCAAACGAGGTGCTCCGCTACCAGAACCTGCTTTCGAACCTAGGCGTGATGAGGGAGACCTACGTGATCCACCGCTAGTACACCATCATGCTACTGAAGATCGAGACCTTAGTGTACCAGGAGGTAACCTTCATGGAGTACCAGAAGTACCACCACTTCCTCCACAAGGCGTAGAAGGGCGAGACCCACCGCTGTGGACAGCGCCTAGCCTGTTGAGATCATGGTGGGACTCAAGACAACCAAGAGAAGCTTCACCTCCACCTCCTCCTCCTCAGGAACCACAAGGCGCACCTATGCTAGAAGCACTCACTAGAGGGGTACAACAACTACAAGAACTACAAGCACAAGCGCTTTCAAAGGCCTCGTCCCCCTCAGCAGCAGAGGTGGTCAAGCCAGGCACTGTTAGTCTGTCGCCTATGCCTGAGCTGAAGGAGGGCGCAGCACGCACGTTCCAAGACTGGGTTGAGGTGTCCTACTCAGTGATGTCAGACATAAGTGAAGGCAGTGCTGTGTGGTGGGGTGGAGTCCTACACCAAGTGGAACAAACATATGGAGAATGGCTTGTGGCATCCCCGCTAGAGAAGCTGTCTATCGAGCCTAAGAACACAGAGCAGTGGATTGCAGGAAGATGGACACGTGTCAATGCGAGAGGATCCTCAATGCTGTTAGCCTCAATGCCGGCGGAGCTTAGAACAGAGATGGTGTCACGCCGCTATACCCAGGACTGTGTCAAGATGATGTTCAAGGCGTACACCGCGTACCAGCCCGGGGGCTCAGCAGAACGCCATGATGTTCTACGGCGTCTTCAGAATCCAGGGGATTTTGTTTCTGGGGATACCTTGGACGGAGTTTTGAAGGCGGTGAGAGCATGGCCTAGATGGCTAGAGCGGTGCAAGGCAGTCCAAATGGCACCTCCTGATCCAAGGGTGTTGGCAAGGGGTCTGATGAGCTTGACTACAAGGTACATCGATTCGTCGTCGGACGCCAGCTTCCGAACGTCAATGTTGAGAACCACACTACGGTTGGACGCAAGGCCAAGTCTGGAGCAAGTCCAGGCGTCCTACAGGCGGAGCTCGAGGTGATGTCCCTTAGTGCCTCTGGATCTCAAGGAGCTCACCCCAAACTACGGGCCGTGGAGTCAGCGCTTCCTCCCAAGGCAAAGGACGCTGGAGGGAGAACCGCTGGCACCGGTGGTGATCTCTGTCGCTACGCATAGTATGGCAGGGTTGGACAAGGAAGTACGAGCACGAAAGTGTCTGAAGTGTGGTTCTGAGGCACATCGCCAGCGTGACTGCGCAGTGGGGAAGTCACAACCAAAGAGTGCACAAGGAACTTCGAGGCCCACCTGGAATGAAAAGGACACTACACCGCGACCTACGTCAACGCAAAGCACAATGGCAACACTGGGAACCACTACGTCTGCTACCTCCGGTGAGACTCCCACGGTGGCAGGAACCCCATGGACATTGGAGACGTTAATTCAAGCCGCTCAACAAGTTGTTCAACCTCAGGGGCCACAGACTCAGGAAGACTCAGGAGGAGAGTTCGCCGGAAAAGACGCGGCCACAAATGAAGACGCTGCACCTAAGAGATATAAGGGTGTGCTCTACAGACTCTTCTACAACAGCTCTCCTTGACAGTGGTGCTACGCATAGTTTGAGAACAGCTTCGTCAAAGGAGGAGTGGTATGGAGCAGATGAGGTGACAGTTGTGCTAGCGGGAAATCATCACCTGGTCATGAGGATTACAGACGCAGGTACCCTTCTGATGCCACTCCGAGCTGCAGATCCTAGCGGGCCAGGGTTACAAGCACAGACAATTGTTCCAATGGGTCAATTTGGTTTCTACCCTTGGTTACACAATGGTATGGAGTCCAGACAGGTGCTATCTTGAGTCGCCAGAAGGTAAACGTCTACAGCTTCAGGTGGACAATGGGTGCCCGCAACTATGTGAGCTTGAAGCACTGAGCCTCATTGCGCGACTTGAGGATCGACGCCTGGAAGAACTGAATAACTCTGTTTTGACCACCAAGGATAAACTCAAGATATCTGCAGTGGCTATGGCAAGAACGTGGGATTCCTACTTGCTGGACTACGTGATGACAGGGTCCTTCGAGTCAGGACTCAGAGCCGTGAGAGACGCCCCATTCTTGTCGGACATCCCAGGTGAGTGCCTACGAGAACTGGTGCCTTCTGCGGGACTTTGGTCGGGTTGGGACGCGATGAAGAATATTGGTTTTCTGACCAGACCTCAGCGACGAAAGTTATGGGGATCGGGGCGCTGGGTCATACATCTCTTCTCTGGAGAACAGGGCCATTGGGAGCTCTTCAAGCTTGATAGTGGCAACACCTCAGTGCTTGAGTTGGATTCTGCAAGGTGTGCAGGCCAGGATATCATGCGTGGAGAGGTGTGGCAAATGCTTATGTGGGCAGCCAAAGAGGGGAAGATAGACCTTGTGATCGGGGGTCCACCAGGACGGTCGTCACAGCATGCTCGAGGAGGAGTTCGGGATGTGAAGTCGATGACCTTAGTCGCCAGGATGCTATGGCTACATGCAGTTGCTCAGGTTGGTCGTGAAGTGAATGGAGGGCCTTCCACGAGAAGTAGAGATGTTGGATTTGTGCTTGAGTACCCTGAGGGCATGACTCCGGAGGCCCATGGAGCAGTGAGTGCAAAGATCGAGGCGGACGAGGACGCTTCAAGAGTCGCTGATGGTCAGGGGCTGCCAGCCACATGGGACGAGACCAGGTGGCTATGGGAGCATGTGCAACGGCCTCGATTGGAAAGGCAGACAGGGGCGTCTACCATGGATGCCAGAGTTCCGTTCTGGGATACAAGGATGTGGAAGGAATATCAGAGAATGAATGGTTTTCGAACGGTGTCGTTTGACCAAGGGGCGATGGGAGGAGACAGTGTTAATCCTACAACTTTGGGGACCAACGTGAACAACCTCCTATCACTAGATGGTCTGCGTGTCTCGGAGGAATGCGGCCTACCCCTTCGTGGTGATCGAGATCATGTATGGGCACCAGGACTGGTGGAGGCACTGGTTGTTGCACTTAGTTTTTGGGACCGTGATCCTAGATGTGCTCCACGACTACCGCGACTTCAGGCTGTCACTCCAGAACAATGGAAGGAGCACGTGAACAGTAATCACGCGGTGTGTCGTAGAGATTGTGCCACCTGTGTCACTTCGAGGGGGACAGGCAAGCAGCATCGTCGAGTACATCACCCGGACAGCTATGTTCTTACGGCAGATGTTGCGGGGCCCTTGAGCCCAGGACTAGATCCCACGTCGAAAGGAACAATGGGACGAAACCTGCGATATATTCTCATAGCCAAGTACGTCGTACCAAAACAATACATTGTGATGTTCTCTGGAAAGGAACCTCCAGCTGATGATGGCGTGGAGATTTTCGCGAAGGACAAGGTTTCGACTGATGAGGACGAGAAGTTCCGGAGGATTTCTTTGGCAAGGACGGGCCCGAAGCTACTGAAGAGTCTGGTAAGGACAGAGTGGATGTCGAGTTCGTTCCGGAGGAGCTACCGGGAACAAGAATCGATGACAATGACGAGGCGGACTACGAACCGTCAGAAGTGGCAGATGGGGAAGGCGAGGATGAGAATAAGGAGGCTCTCCCAGATGATCCAGTGATGGTCCATGGTGATTGTGAAAGTCCAGAACTGACATTCCTGACCTTTGGCGTGGGAATACCGAACAATCAGTCTAAAGAGAGCGCTTCAAGATATTGTCCTATACCTTCAAGCCCATGGACTACCCGTTTATCGTTTCCACGCTGACAAGGGCGAGTTCTACAACCATATGTTTCGATCATGGCTCCGAGACCAAGGGATCTACGGGACTTGGGCAGAACCAAGCGTACCACAAAGCAATGGAGGAGCTGAATCCACTGTTCGGTGGGTAAAAGACAGAGCCTTTACTTAGAGCTTCCTCTCTTCCAACTCGATTGTGGCCGGTGGCGGTTTCAATGGCTACAGCAGAGCAGAGAGCTAAGGTGTTGTCATGGAAGAGCTCTTTGGCGGCTCCCTTTGGCGCCCCAGTCTACCTGAGGAAGAAAGGCTTTGATAAAAGTGGTCCTCTACGACGTGAGCAAGGCCCAGAGACTAAGTGGCAAAAGGGGAGGTATGTGGGACTTAGCATCACGGACATCTTGTTTACGTTCCAGCAAACGGAGAAGACAAGGAGAAGTTCTTTCATACTCTCCATGTGCGACCCAACTTGGTTGAACCAGGTGAACCAGATGTGGAGATGTGGGCCGACTACTCCATCAAGCCTCGACGCAGGGTCTTAGAAAAAAAACATCAGTTGCGGAGGTTGAGATGGGGGCCATGGCGAAATCGCTTGATGAACTACGCGGTCTAGCAGTTGAGCCGGCAAAGGAAATACTCGACTCTTGGTCGCTGCCAGATGCTATGTCCTTGGTGGCAACATTGGCTAAGGCTGAGTTCTTCGAGCAGCTGAAGTTTGGGGTCTATCGTCATGGAGGTTCAGTTGGATGGCTAAAAGGGGTCCCAGAATACCCTGACCTGTCAAGAGTCCTGGCAAGAATCATAACGGAGCACGAGCCCGAAGCAACCTTCACCTCAATACTGGTCTCGTGCAATACAGGGAAGGACATCCACAGGGATACCAACAACGACTACCAGACCAAGAATTATGTGGTTCCAGTAGAATCTCCCCAAGATGGCGGTGCTCTGTGGATTGAGCTGAAGGAGGGAGATGTGGTGCAGGGAAAAGTGCAATGTAGAGACTCAGGCGGAAAAGAGTTGTATGGTCAGGTGCGCCCATTAGTCCATGGAGAATGTGTGGTGTTCGGACCTCGGCGTTATCATGAAGTTGCGCCTTGGGTTGGCAATCGCATCGTGATCATTGGTTATACACCTGACTGTCTGGGCAAACTGTCGCAGGAAGACCTTCAACAGCTACATGAGCATGACTTTCCAGTGCCACTATCTCAACTACCAGAGTTCAACGGGAGCGCACAGGTTGAGGGTTGGAACCCGTATGTCCGAGCCACTCAGGTGGATGGATCTCCAAGTCGGCAGTTCGAGGAGGAGTTCAATGATGAAGAGTGGACCACGTTCTTAGACTTGGACCCAGGCGTGGTAGAGATTGCATCGTCTCGCGGACTAGCTCGTGATCGACCCCAAGTAAAGAAGGCAGAGGTTGGATTTACAAGGGACATCGAGAAGGTTCTCAGTGAGCTCAAGGGGCCCTTGGAAGTCACGCACAATGTAAGTCCAGCCGAAGTCCTTGCGAATTTGGAAGCCTGGAGACCGGCAATTGAAAAGGAGGTCAAGGGCATCCAGGTTGGGATTGAGCGCCTACTACCAGGGTCTGAAGCGCGAAGGAGTTGGTTGAACAAAACCCGAGCACAGAGGCTTCCGACCAAGTTCGTGTTTACTATCAAGCCCAACGAGCAGGCGGATCCCAACAAGCAGGAGACGTGGTACAAAAGGAAGGCCCGCTTAGCGACTGCGGGAATTTAGCAGCCGACGAAGGGAATCCTTTGTACACCGAAGCGGCACCAGCAGAAGTGGTGAGGTCGAGTCTTGCGATCGCTGTGAGAAATGGGTGGTGGATCTCTGTGTTGGATGTGGTGGCAGCCTTTCTACGCACTCCATTGGGGAGAAGACAAACCGACCAACTTATCATAGCTCAACCACCCCGACTTTTAGAGCTTCTCAGCATTACGGTGTCAATGGAGCTGTGGGGATTGATCCGAGCCCTTTACGGACTTCGAGAAGCACCACAACTATGGGGGAGCTATCGGGATGATACCCTGAAGACTGCTACACTCCCCAAGGGACTGACCTGGAAGCAAGGCCGGGCGGTTACAAGCTGGTGGAGTATACGAGATGCTCAGGGAGCTCTACAGGGGATCATCGTGGTCTACGTTGACGATTTTCTTATTTGTGCACCAAGGCCCCTGGCAAGTGAGATTGCAAAGGTGACCCAGAACATATGGGATACGTCAGAGCTTCTGTTTCTGGAACCGGGGACCACGGTGCGATTCCTGGGGATGGAGTTATGCGTCTACGAGGATAATCCCAACCGGAATCAACATGGCTACATTATGGAACTCTTACGGGCCCACGCAGTATCACCTCGGCAAATGGACAAGGTGCCGATCACCAAGGAGCTGGCCATCGTCCCAGAGGAAGAGGAGGAGACATCCGAGGCAAAGATCCGCTACGCGCAACAGATTACCGGAGAAGTGCTTTGGTTGGCGCAGCGCACCCGACCAGACCTGGCATATACCTCTTCAATGATGGCAGCTATGTGACCAAATATCCTACAAGGGTGGCCGAAATCGGTCTGAAAACCCTAGGCTATCTTGAACGAACAATCAACGTTAATCTGGAAATTGAGTGGACTGGATCGCCGTTGACAATGTTCTGCGATGCTGCTTACGCACCACAGTCGGCTAGATCACACGGTGGTTGGGCGGTGCTCTATGGAGGAGTTCCCCTACTATGGAGGAGCGGGAGACAGCAGATGATAACGCTGTCTACTGCGGAATCAGAACTTCTGGCCATCATCGACGGGGCTGTAGCAACAAAGGGTATGGAGGCCATGTTGAGCGACCTCGGCGAGGAGATTGAGGAAAAGCATATAGCTTCGGACAGCACAGCTGCTCTGAGTATCTCATCAGGCTCGAGTTCTTGGAGGACCAGACACCTAAAGATAAAGGCGAACTGGCTAAACGAGCAGCTTGAGTACGGGATGTTCAAGGCTACGCGTTGCCCAGGAGAACGACAACTTGCTGATCTTTTGACAAAGGCACTGACGAATGCCAGGACAAGTCTGCTACTGGGATTGTGGGGAGTGCGTGATCGTGGCCAGGGTACGACATCAACCACTACAACGGCACAGGCATCAGCGAAGATGATGGTTGCATCAATATGCTGCTTGCTGATGATCTCTGTGCAAGCACGAGAAGGTGAGGAAACTGGCCAGGAGCGACCCCCTGGCCTACAAGTAGATTGGGACAATGCCGGTCTCTTCATGATCCTTCTGATGGTTCTGGGAGCGCTCATGTTGTGGGAAGGGCTAAAATGGGTGATTGTGGAAGCATACCAGGAGTGGACGCCTGGCGCAAGCTCGAGGAAAATCAAGAGGTTGCAGAAACTACAAGATGCTACCACGGTTGCCATAGAGCGTGAGCTACAGCGACTACAAGACCAAAATACTAGGAGCATCCACGGGTTGCCAGACTCAGAGAACGGAACCACAGCATCAGCAACCTCAACCCTCGTCATCCTCTTCGGGCAACAATGAGAGAGAAGGAGCACGATCATGGGAACAGATAAGGAGACAATCTCCCCAAGCATCGTCCTCTACAAGGGATCGAGGCGTAGAGCCATGTGGGCAGTTCCGACCAAGGTCCCCGAGCCCTCCCAGACGCTCTAGTGTACCCGTCCCCTTTCCAGGAGCTAGAGTGATGGTCCTGATCTACTTGGCGAAGCTCTCAGAGTATGTGTAGATACCTGCGCATTGATGACCTGTGAGCACCTACGCGAGGGACTTCGCACTGAAGGTCTCATGACATCGGGACTTAAGGAAGATCTCACCAGGAGATTGGGGAGCAGATTGGCAGATGTTATGAGGCTGCCGTCTGGTCCAACGTGTAAGCAGCTAAAGTATGTCTTATGGCTGTACAGAACGAGAGATCTAAGCTACAAGCACACCCTGCGGTATTACGAGATCGTTGATCGTGGGAGAGTGTCAGCTTTGATACACATGCTAAAGAGTCGGTGAACGAACCTTCCTTGGCACTCGGTCCGAGGAGGAGTACAGAAATCCAGCATGTGCATCATGAGGGCAAGCGTGTGGTGCAGTCACAAAGTGGTTGCATTCCTGTAAAAGTGCAAGTCGCACTTTGTTTCTCGCTCCGAAAGGGCTGCGTTTCGTAGATTCAGTTCTGTGGCTTGCCCATGCAATGTTTGCAATGGCACTGTACGAGTAAGTAGGGATGAGCTGCCGGAGGGGCCTAGGGTGGATTTACACGCGTCCTGTGGACCTGCAGATCCGCACCAAATCCCTCTGGCCTCTGCTGTACTCCCAGTGGTCCTGGAAACAGTGCTTACAAGCAGCTCTCCCGGTTCCTATCGCCCTTCGGACCGTCATTCGGGAGGTCCTCAGACCATTCCTCACAAATTGGCCTGCTCGAGCTTGCGGTTCCCACGGGCAGAGGTAGTAGCCACCGGCAGCGATGTAGTCCCAGGGGTGTCTGTCGAGGACGTGGCTCCCGAAGGCCGTGCCTCCCCCTGGCCTTGCACCTGGGCGTGGTTCTTGCGCCTTTTGGTTGCTGCTGCGCACCCGCTGCGCCATGAACCAAACCAGGGCCATGGCCGCCAGCAGCCACAGGTAGCGCACGACAAACAGGATCGTCATGTAGATCAGGGCCGCCAGGTCCTCGAAGAGGTCGTCAGGGCCACCGGGCCCGAACTCACACCCAAGTAGGTTCGCCGCGGCCAAAAGCTGCACCAGCCGAACGACCACATCCTTGTTGCGGTCCACGTTCCCGGCTCGGCGAGCAACTGCCTCGCGGAACTCATGGTGGCCCACGTGGTCGCCGTTGTCCCGCACGAGGCCCACCAAGTAGCACAGAAGCCTCAGCCTCTTCCCCGCGAAGCACTTTGTCCCGAGGTCTGCTGGGTTGAACTCGGTAGGCACCGGGAGCACCTTTAACAGGTGCTGTGCCACCCACTGCTGCACCCACAAACAGGAGGTCTGCAGGTGCCTCACACGGCCCACGCCCAACCTTGAGGCGATGGCCCGTGCCACTGAAGAGTCTGACCTCAGCACCAGCTCCGCTGGTGCCCGCACCAAGAACTCTCAGGCCTTCTTCACGTGGGTGAGTGCCACCAACTCCGCCTCCCCGCTGCTCAGCGTGACCACCTTCTACCTCACACAAACGGGCTGGCTGGCTGGCTGGCTCTGGCTCTGGCTCTGGCTCTGGCTCTGGCTCTGGCTCTGGCTCTGGTCTGGCTCTGC